>UYYF01004287.1:1475-165242 GCA_900618365.1 Thelazia callipaeda | reverse complement strand
TCTAGTTTCACTTCTGATCAGAAAACTTTCTCAATTGCAATTATTATATTCGATAATCTCATTGAGTATACTGCCCCCTTAGATCCTCTTAAAACTGGTGTCATCGGAATTATATCCATCAAAATCTGCAACTCAAAGTATTAAAAAATTAATCTTATCCGTTTTGCAATTTCAGAGAAATAGAAGTTGAAATCCGGCAAAGTGTACGTGGAAAGCACGTGTTTGTCCTGCAAACATCTTCAAAAAGTATAACTCACTTAAGAATTACTTGCAAATCGGATACAAGCAAAAATTATGAGCAAAAAATTTGATTTCTGAATCAAAGAATTGCATTTGAGTTGGAGCAAATGCCACTTAAATATATTTTAAAATGGATTCATATTATTAGAGATTCCAAAACTACAATTTTATGAAAAAAGTATTTCTTAAAAACACTATAAAAATTTTTTCTTTCGTATCTTAAGTTTGGTAGAGAAAAAATATCATTTTTGGATGTAAATAACGATTTATGGGAAACACTCATACTTTCTTACACTTGTCGAACTTCAGATGCAAAGTCTATCACAGTACTCGTGCCATTTCTGGCATACTCAATGCAAACCGCATGACAGGAAGGCAACTTTCTATCTGTCTTTGAAAATTGTTGCTTAAATAATGACTAGCTAAATGTTACAGAATGCTTATTCTTCAGTTAGAAATGATTAAACGGGAAAGTAGTTTATCATATCATATTAATTTTTCATCCAAAAAATTAAATTAGACCAACTGCTAGTACTATATGCTATTTACAGATCAGCACTGCCAATGAAATAAGTGGCAGATATGATCTGTAAATCTGGTGCAACTCATATTGTATCGGTTGATTTACACAGGTGACTATTTTGTAGTGTTTAATGCATCTTAATTTGTTTTAAAACTTTTCTATATGTTTCGAATTTTAGAAAAGAAATTCAAGTATTTTTTGTTCCAATGGAAAATTTACAAGCTTAGTCCTTGTTGTTGAATTATATCTGTAACAATATTCCGGATTATCGAAATGCTGTGATCGTCGCACAAAGTCCAGAAGTTATGCGCAGAGCATCGAGTTATGCAGAAAGACTTAGGTAAGTTTATTTCATATCTGTTCATATAAAAGAAATTATATTTCAAATAGTTATTAAATTATTACAGAGTAAGTTTGGCAATCATACATGGTGAATTTAGTAGATCATTGGATGTTGAACTACATCTATCACTTCTAAATCGACAAGCTTCAATAATTAAATTAACCTATATTTAATAGCACAAAAATGAATGCAATCCTTTGTAATCTATGCAATGTAAAAAAAATAATAAGTAAAATATGAATATTAACTACTCTTTTGTCATTAATGCGTTAATCAAATTTTCTGCCTATACAAAAGACATTAAGAAGGCAAATGCAAAACTGTTTTCCATAAATTTATTCTCTTAGTAATAAATGTGACTATTTGCCACATACATTCACTTTAGTTCAGAGATTATACTATATGTCCAAGTTGTAGTTAAAGTGATGAGATAAATGTAAGACAGCTAGTTGATGCAAAATGATGTAGGAATTCCGCGATCATCCGAATTACTTCCATCCAGAACTATCATGATAAAACCGCCTCGACAATAGTTGGTGATGTCGGAGGAAAAATCGCCATAATTGTCGACGATGTCATTGACGAAGCACAAAGTTTTGTTGCAACAGCGCAGGCATTTACTTACTTGTCTGTTGGGATAGTTTGAATACTCAGAGGTAAGAATTACGACAATAAGTAGCAAAAAAGTTATATTTGGAAGTCTTGCTTAGAAATTTTTACTCAGATGATAGCGTGACTGTCAAGGCAAAGGTCAGTACCACGATTATTTTAGCAATACAAAAAGCAGCAAAGAAACTATTTGTAGCGAATACATTAAAATTAATAGTTGACTCCATGTTTAAAGCTAGACTAGGTTTTTAAAATAATTTAAAATTAGTTAAATACACTTTGGATAGTAAAACATTGAGCTTTAGGTACTGAAATAACGGGGAGCATATAAAATTCATATCACTGTTACTCATGGACTTCTTTCCGCAGATGCCCCGGCAATCCTTGAAAAAAGAATTGTTAGTCGAGTTCGTTTTTCCTGCTCACATTTCCTATAAGTTCATTAAATTTACACAGCAATATGCTTGAGCAAATGGTCAGATTAAAAAATTTGTTTGGAAGACCAAATATTTTAGCAAAGTAATTCTTTTCATTGCCTTTCACTTTTCAGAACAAATTTTTCTTAGCTATTAACTTCAGCAAATGAAACACAAAGACACTCTCTTACCAGTGTGTGTAAGTAGCAAGCAAGCAAGACAGTACTCTGCAGATATTTCAGGCGTTACGTGCATGAATGCTGCTTGAAGGAATATAAGTGGAAAACCCGCGCGGTCACAACCAAGTGAAAACCACTCAAGCAGACACAAGAGCATAAAATTATGTCAAAAAAAATTGAAAACGAATTTTACAACATTGATATCGAAAGAAAAGATAAACTTAAATACAGCGGCCATTCTACAAAGACCTCTCTCTAATTTCCAATTTTAAACTTCATACAGAGAAAATTTCGATGATGTCTGCCACAAAATTTGCAAGTTATAGTTATGAATACAGTACCACATGAAACACGGAAACTACGATGCCATAAAACTGAAACTATAGTTATTTCACTACTACGCTGTGATGCAATTCGACAAATTTACAGTGAGAGAGCACGGCACAGTTTTTCCAAGCGATGCCCTCAGTATTTTGATAATTTCAAATTGAATCAATGACTTGTTTCGTTGAATCTAATTCGAAAGATAAAATGCTTATCCAGTGAAAAAATCAATATTGCCAACAAATACCAGAATCCCTGTGAATACTTCTTGCATGAGCCAAATTTGCATCAATAGATGCAAACAATAGCATACAAAAAGCATTTACGTACCAGTTATATTGTTTGTGAAGCTGATCCTCGGTGCTCATTTCGCAATGAAAAGTGTCGCGGGCGATGTAACACTCAGACCTGTTGCGAGCAACAAATTGCAGTACCTTTCAGACTACTCAAAAAGAGAGTGAGTGAGTGCGCCAATTGTTGAGATTAAGAACAATATCTTCGCTTAATGACGACATAATGCCACCAGTATACCATTTATGCCAGTTGCAATCAATCATTGGCTGGTGCGACCAGTTATGCTAATCTGACCACTGCATAAAATAGTACACACTGTAGGACATTTATGCCTCAAAAACTCTATTTCTCTGTTGTAAATTTCGTTCACAAGCCTTTCTTGGTCTAATCCCATTCAGGTTTATAAAATGGATGAGTACACAACTTTTGTCTCTCTGCTAGCATCGATATGAATAAACTGGCACAACTTGCTCGAGAACGTGCTTGAATATCGGTAGAAGATTTTAAGGCATCCAAAGTGTGGCAGCGTCCAAGACCAATTCAGTTTTGATGTTCCAAAATTCACGCACTTCCTACAAATTCTGATTTCAACAGCATACTTCATTGACATAACCTCTCCGTACTCTTCAGAATGATTCAAAATCAGTGCAGCACTAGTCGATATGACTAATTGACATGACTCCTCGCTTAACTGTGAGACCAAAAAGTTGCAAGTTGTTTCGCTAAAAATAACGCGGCCCGAATAATGTTACAAATTTACTTATATTTGCAGATTGATCACAACACTACTTTCAATTGTTCGCCAGTCATCAAATATTATTTACTGAAATGCCAAATGTTATTTCCAGGCCATAAGTGAGTATAATATACGCTCAAAATCAGTGGGGCAAATTTTCCTGTTCGCGGCAATTTTTATCCTATTGTTGAGTCAAAAGTAAGTTAGTGATTGGCAGTTTGTGTGTATTTAGCAATCTGTCTCTTGTGAACGCTTGCCGTGTACGACTCGTTGACGTTTTACGTTTCTCCACGTTACACATTTCTCGAGTATTTCACATACTATAAAGTTTTTCGTAATTTTAGATGTGCATATTATGTCCTTAACAATTACGCATAAATTAGCATTAATCATACTTAAATTTATATTTTCTCTTGCAAAAATAAAATGTTAGACTAAATTCATTCTGTCTTCACTTTTAATCACCTCCTACTCAAACATTATGTGACTAACTTATTTTTGGCGATAACTAAATAGATCAGTATTGACTTTTACTTTAGAGATATAGGAGATATAGCTGGCTTTGCTGTGTGGTAAATGACTATTTGAATTTGTTGCTTGTTACTAATTTTTTTTGAAGATTTATCGACAGTACTTCATGTGGCGCCAGCGATGCATGACAGAGTTTTGAAAAATAATTTACTTTCTGTCCAAATTTAAACATATATTCTGAGGAATTCTGAAGGAGTGCTTTATACAAACAAAAACTTATTTTTCAAGACACATTTTGTCAGGGGCCAAAAAAACTTTGTGAACAGCAATATATATTCGAGTACTGAATTGTTAAAATTCAAATCTCGAAGAAGACGTTTGCTTTGAAATTTATATATGGTTGAATTACTTTTTCAACAATTCGTGGTTCAGATTCTTTGCGGAGGAATAAAAATGGATAAAAAAAGAATTCGCCTCGACAGTGCTCAGCCGGGAACAGTGTTCTTCCGAGAACAAGCGGAAACGCCGCCACCTCCGCTACTATCACCACGCACTGGGCCTTTTTTCACCCGTCAACCAAAGTTGTTATCTGAGGTTCAACAACAAGATTGTGCAAGTATACCAGGACAAGAAAGTTCACCAGCAGGAAATCTCCCCATGCATGTTTTACAGCATTATCGTGATGAGGAGAAAGTACCCATGTTTTTGATGAAGATGTGGAATATTTTGGAAGATCCCTCATTTCGTAATATCATTTGCTGGGACAAGGTTACCATTTTTTGAAATTTAAGCTGCATTTGGACATTTTGGAAGATATTTGGATCTTTTTCATGCTTTATGTTAAATACTTCTGTAATTACTCGCGGTCTGTAAAGATTTAAAGTAAACACAAGTAACTGATTTGTATTTAGGATTAGTGTAATTAATCTTCGTTAAAAATAGTTTGAATAAATGTGTAAAATAATACTTTGTTATTTTTTTGAAGCAAACGTTGATTTTTTAAGAGTGGATACAGTTTCCATATTCTCGATCCCCACTTATTCTGTCGAGTAGTCTTGCCGCAGTTTTTCAAGCACAACAATTTGAATAGTCTTATAAGACAGCTAAATATGTGTATGCTATATTTATTTTTTCACCTTTTTAACAGTTAAAGTTATTATTCGGTTTTAAGTTCTTAATTCATTCACGTTATTTTTGTCTCGATGTTAGTTTTAGTACATGACAAAAATATGCTTGTAATCTGAAAATTTACTAATATATAAACGATGCTTTATTAAAGTGTTTTAAAGATGGTTTTCGTAAAATGACACCGATTGAAAAGTCAAGTTTGACGCGATCTGAAAGTGATCAAGATCATTTGGAATTTTCACATCCGAATTTCATCCAACAGCATCCCGACTTATTAGTGAACATAAAGCGGAAAACACCGGGTAGTAGAAATAACGAGAATAATGCAGTGACAGTGTCTTCCAAAGAAATAAATTACATAGTAGATGAAATAAGACAGTTGCGTGATAAGCAGAGGACGATGGAAAATAAAATGGCACATCTTGTGAAGTATGTTCTGTAGTATGAAATTTTATTTTTACTGGTTTGCTAGAAATTTATGTTGTGCAAAATATCTATCAGGTTTTTTAAAGATTTCTAGGTTCTAGTTTTAATTCTGAAATAAGTTTCTTATTTTTAATTGTTCATCTCATAATTGCAGTACGTATTTTGTGGCTTTTGAAATAATATTAGCTTATTTATTGATTTATATTTAGTCGAATGGTTTATGGCGAACTGAGCATAAACTTCTACTGCTAAAATAAATTGTTCTCAGAAATTTAAATATATGCTGCACATGTATTTGTAATAAATCTTCAACATTAGTGCTATGTTTGTTTCCTTAAGCTTTAATAATAATTCCAGGGAGAATGAGTCAATGTGGCAACAAGTATCGCACCTTCGAAATCAGCACGTGAAGCAGCAACATGTTGTCCACAAATTAGTCCAGTTTTTGGTTGCTCTCGTGCAACCATCGCAAAAGCCCCTTAAGAAGCGAAATCTATTAGCAATCGATGAAGTATTTTTGATTGCATTTACACCGCAATTCATTTGTTCTTATAACTGATAATTGCAGCTTTTACATTCTAGCTCATGTTAATATGATTAGTCTGAACTAACATTTTTGTAAATTCTCCTATGTCCATTGACGGAGGCATCAAATTTTTCAGATATTTAAAATAGACTGTTGATTTAAAAGAATGATTGCAAGCAAAAGCGGTCTATTTTTTGAGATTCGAGGAAAATGAGATTATTTTTTTCCCTTTCAGCAAATTTATAGAAATTTTAATCATCGAAGTTAATGCAGATCAATACTAAACGAGGAAGACTGACACCTAGTAGTTCATCGCAGTCAAGTCAGCCGCCCAGTAATTTGGCCGAAATCATTGATCGACTTCAGCGTGAAATCTTTGATAATGAACCAGTGCAAACAAAACAAAATTCGACATTTATACCACATTCTGATCAAGGTCCAATTATCGCGGATGTGACAGATGAACCGGAAAGTAGCATGGCTGCAAGTTCATCAGCACCAACTGCAGTGGTCTCGGTTACGGGTTCTACAGGTTCACAGCCTACTAGTTTAGCTCAAATCCCGACGAATTCTGCAATACTTCTTAATCCAATCTCAATGTCTCCATCGTTGGATAGGCAGATATCAGAAGAGTTAGCAGAGTATCTAAATGGACAAGAACAGACTATTGACAACTGTCGTGATATCCTTGGGAATTTCTGGGATAGTATTTTGACTGATGGAGTATCTGATGAAGCAACTGACCAACGGCCCTTAATGCTTGAAGGAGGTGATCCATTACTGGCATTGGATGAACCACCAAACACACCAGATTTACTAACACCATCGACAAGTCCGTATCATAGCAGTAATTAAGGTCAGCTATTGAGCTACTTTGTGAGGATTACTTTAATCCTTTTTTTAAATCTTTATAAAGATAAAAATTAAACGCACAATGTCAGCAGTGGCAATGTACTTCATATAATCAAAGAAAAGCTCTAAATGGACAATATTTCTAAATTGTACATGCAAAGTAAATAAATAACATAATGTAAATCAGTGCAATTTTTTAATGAAGATTCTCAGAGTGAACTGAAGAATATCTGCAGTTTAGGAAAATTAGCTTGAACTTTTGGTCTGTTGTGGTGGTACGATTTCTAATCGTTTTTTGGCTCGGGGAGGAATAGGTGTTCGATACAGCTGCTGAGGTTGGGGATCAAAATAGACAATATCACTAGAGCGGAAGTTGTGCACTGGAGCTGATACAGCAATAGGAGGTGGCGGTGCTGCTGCTGGAGTTGCTGGTGGAGGTGGAACAGTAGCTGGTGGCTGGGTTTGGTAGGCTGGTTGATGCCAGTCTGGTGGTGGTAGCATTGGAATAGGACCGGTTCCCGGTGGTGGAGGTGGTGCTAGTGGTTGTTGTCCTGTAGGCGGTGGGACATAGTTTGTTGCCAAACGTTGAGTAGAGTAACGCTTTCCACCAGTATGCCCAGTAGCATCCCTTTCGCGAGTTGCCATATCGTCACTGTTACCTGCACTAAAGCCACTTTCTCTATTCCCCCCATTGTTCTGTTGTTTATCACGTATTTGTTCTTCATTCCGATGATGTGACCGATGATTGCTTCTACGGTTCACATTACCTGCAACAGTTATATTAGAGTTTTGCACAATTTATAAAGCATGATGCATATCATATTGCTACAGTCAGTTTCAAAACTGGATTTTCGTTTTTTATCAAGTCTAAATCATTGTGAGATATAAATTTCTTTTATTGATTGCTTTTATAATGTATATATTCTGAAGAGCTTTTCATATTGTATGTTTTCATGGTTATTTTGCCGTCCAGTCAAGTATTACACGTTCTTTCAGCTTCGGCAACGTATCACTCACTAGTCAATTGCTCAGAACATTTGATGGTGTTGTTTGAGGACTGGGTGGCAATTCAACCTATTCTTTATTCAGTGCGGATTTTCTTTTCTTGTAAGTGGATATACGGATAAGTGTATATCTTTACTCACGTTCTGTTGTTCGCTAGGATTGCTAGTTATTTAATATTTCAAAGTTGTTTGGTATATGTTATCAAATGTTGCTCGTTGACTACTGTATCGTAATCACAAGTTTCGGGTAAAAGTTGTATCTGCATACAAATATGCGTTATTTATCTACTTTTTTTTTTCATGCTGAAAAATTGAGTAATACTTTTACTAGAATAAGTATTGGTCTGATTCCTAAAAACTACTTAAAATTCTTAAATTAGTGCAGTGATGCTTGCTATAAAGTATCGGTGCATCAAAAGATGAGTGTAAACGAATGATTTCACAGAACAAAGGTATAGATACTCAGAACAATAATGAACTCACCTCTTTGGGTAAATGGAGGTGTATTTTTGAACACCCTAGTTCCGGGCTGGTCTCGTTGTTGACTTAGGCTTTGATAGCGTTCGCCTCGATGACCACCACGACTTGATGATCTTCTTACACCTCTATGTATGGGTCGTCGGTCTTCACGTCTGCAATTATATAAACAAGAGGAGATGAGTTTCACAATCAGAAATTGGGATTCTGGATTTACCGATCATCGTGCTTTTGTTGGCGTGAAATTGTTCGATCGGAATACCTGCCTCGACCTCCACCGCCGCGATTACCACCATATCTACCCTGAGAAGTATTTCGAACTCGCCTTGGTTGGGATACCGAACCATTTGTGCCATTAAGCTCGTTACTGTCAGTCTGGGTATTAATTACATTTTGGTAGGCGCAAAAAAAATCAGGAATCCAACTATGCATGGAAGTGACACGAATTTGCATTAAAATTTCTTTGTGTAACAGCATACAAAAGTCTAAACAACTTTGCCAAAAGAAATTAAGGAAAACTTTTAATGGACAACAAGGACTATTTACTTGGCATATCCTACATAACGCATTAATATTCATAAAGCCTCACCTCATGACGTATATCATAACCATACTTGTTCATAAGTTCTCTTTTAGTTTTTGGCCTTTGTGTACGTTCATCGAATCGATCATGTTTCCATTTACCATCTGCTCTAGAATGTGAAGATGGTTCATGTATACGTTCGTCATCGATATTTCTTGAGTCGTGCATATAATAACGTCCAGATTTCGGAATGTACGCTGGATTGCCTTCAATTTCATCGTCATCAGGTTCTTCTTCTTGCTCCTTAACAAATTATACCATGTCATATGATATATTACGTATCACTTTTATGCAGTTTAAAACACATGTAGTGATAAATTATGCAGGTAAATACGCGCATTATACTAAAAGGAAAATGTTGAGAAAGCACAATTCACCAAAATGAGTAGATGCATACAAAGCGTATGAAGTGAAATCATAAGTCATACCTCATCACAATAATCATCTGCTTCTTCATCTTGAAACTCCTCTGTCTCCTCTTTCTTTTCAGTATCGATTTCAATAATGTCATCTTCAGATGCACCATCAATTTGCGTGGCAAAATTTGTTTCTGTAAAGTGATTCTCATCATCATCTTCTTTATCATCAACAGTTTCAACTTTTTCAGCTTCTCTACCAGTTCCTCTCATTCTTTCGTCACTTGCTTTATCCACCTCTTTTCCTGCAAGAGAACTGGATTCTACTCCAATAGCATCCGCAGGGATTGAATTTGCATCCGATTCAACTTTAGTTCTACTAGATTCGCTGGAAATGAAATGGCCAGTACTGTCTTCAACTGAAGCAGGCATCTTCTTTCCAACAGAATTTTGCTCAGACGCTGGTGATGAGGCATCATCATTGATTACTAAAATCTTTGCAGTTTCAGATGCTAATATAGATAAATCTGCTTCTTGTTTATCGGTATTCATATTCCCCAGAATATTCTCATTTTCGCATGTATCTATCATTCCTGCAGCTTCTGTTCTTGAAGACTGCTCAATTTCTGATTCTACCATACTTCTCTCAAAAATAATTTTATCTCCTGAATTAGTGTGCGATGGAAGTAATTCTTCTGTTGAATTTTTTAAGTCTTTTCCGGAGACTGGACTATTTGTTGTGGGAGCGATAACATCAATACAAGCAGCAGCTGTAGAAGAATTAGAATCATCAGTAGTAATTTCGGGAGTTTCTACTCCTTCTATCACCAGCGAAACTGCCGCAACATCCATCGCTTGGGTTGAGGATCTGAAAATGTAAAAGCAAAAATAGACATTCAGCTTACACTTCAGCCCAGTATTGGTCTATGCACGACATCATTGCTAACCTTTACCCTTGGTGCAACTTCGCGGTCCCTATCTTTTGGTTGATGATATTGACCTTCATGCACCGTAAGAGTGACAATCGTCACTAGCACCTTGTGCCATGTAGAAGCACTATAACAAACCTGCTGCGCAGTTTAATGTGTAATTTGATACTGAACATGGTAAGCAGAGCTAACTCATTGAATTTGTTGATATGTAACCGTAAGAAACTAGTTAATTTGATTTATATAACTAGAATTATAACAGCTATCAGTGTGTCCTATAAGTTAACGAAAATCGAATCGTAGTTAGTGGTCCCTCGAGCATCATTTCGCACTGTTAACTCAAGTAAATACATGAAGTACATTTATTACAAGCATTAAGTTTAGTCTGGTCCATTTCTCGCAGTTAATGCAAGTGATGGAAAATGTAAAGTGAAAAATGGTCAGCACCAAGAACATAAGCTACTACATTAATTTTTATCTTCCAATTTAACACTTCAAACGCTTATTATTGTAGTACTTCTTAGTCCGATCCGTTTCGTTTTCAGAAACGCTGAAAGTATGAAAATCACAATAAAAAAGGCAGTCGTGTAACTACAGTATGCACCAGTATAATGCTTAACAGACTTATAAGCTGATTTAGCTTGCACCTGCAATGCTTCAAGCACCATCACAAAGCGATTATGCATACAAACATGAAGTGGTGCGTAAAAGCTGTTTAAATTTTTAAATGTCCTTGAAGAGTGCTAAATGTTTTTTTGAAACAAATTTTCCCAGACCTAAATTTTTCATCAAGTCATGAGGTCGCGACTTCATTTCACAAGAACATATTGATGAAATGAGGTTAGGAGAGAAAGGACTTTATTCACGCGGGATGATCAATATTGTTAATGTAGTAGGATAGAGTTGTTGTAAGGATCTGATATTAAACGGCTGGGATTTAGCTGTTCAGACTTGAAAAACTTGAAAACCGCTCGAAAACGGAGTAAATAAAGTCCTTTCAAGAGTAAAAAAACCACAAGGAATAGAACACTCGTCACAGAAGTATATTTTACTTGCAGTTCTCGAGTGTTCCAGAAAAACTAATTCTTGACTGAAGATATTTCGAATAATCATCTTTCACTTATATGAAGCTTTTACGTGAAAAAGCGTAATTTAGCTTGATACATTTAAAATATATTTCTATTTGCAGTAATCATCTCGCAGCAAGAATGGCTTAAACTTCCACTCCCTGTATCCATAGTTACGCACGTTGCGCTCGATCGATGTGTCGTAAACTGAAAGAAAATGAGTTGCATGCTGCTCTTAGTCAAGTCTGCTTAAACTTATCTATTTGCAATCCAGGCGCCATCAATGGTTGGCGACGGCAATGAGAAATGCTTGAATGTTTCCAGCTGTCACGCCATTTTGCGTCACAATCATTGCAAAATTTATTGCATACAATGCAAACAAACTCATTCTTTATTAACATCCATGCTATTGCTAATACGCTTGAGAGAAGTGGAAGATAGGAATGAATGAATGAATAATACATGCAGTGGGAAGCTAGTTCTTGAATGACGTCCGATAGTTTTCGTTACTTGCGGAACGATCGGAGCTTGACGCCAGACGAAACGATTATCAATAGTAAATAGGAGTTTAGCAATGAGTCAGCAGTTGTGAGTAAGCTTGCTACAATAAACTCTGCATTGATTAGTGTTGCCAAGAATTTGCGTCAGACTGAGCTTTAAACAAGTATTAGGCAGGACAGTGTTAAACTGCGAGCATCAAGCGTAGCAGAAGAGTGAAGAGAAGAGGCAGGATTTAGCCTGCCTCATGCATACTTTATTTGCCTGTGAGAACTTTGCTGTGCGACATAGATGAGAAACAATGATAGATCTGTGGAAATGGAGAGATCCGGAAGATGCGCTTGATGTTGGATCTGGCCTTAACTGCACCGACTGGATTGAGCCAAGCTAGCTAGACTGGATTAGATGGAAAGCGCAGCGTGTGAAAGTAGAATGGAACAAAAATGCTTTGTTCCTGTACTTTGCGATCCGTCTTCCCGTCCATTCTCATCCTTTCACCTTTGACATCAAAAATTTATCTTTTCGATATGCGTATGCTTTTCGTTCTATCTCTTCAAACTTTACTCTGCTTTCATAGCAAACTATTCTATCCTCCTAGTTTTATCTATCCATCTATCCATCTATCCATCTATCTATCAAATTTACACTTCATCGATTCTTACTTATCTTTTATTCCCGACGACCTTTTCCTCAGAACTTTCGTCGTCAAAAATTTATTTACCTTTTTTTAATCTTCACTTGTTAGCTGTTATATCAAACTAAGTAGCGCTAAACAGGTCTGCTATATTTAAAAAATCAAGTAAATTATGAAAAATCCTAATTAAAATTTTTGTTTTCACAACGAATTTCAAGCATTAATATTCATTACCTTCCTTCCGTCTTAATTACCTTTCTATCAGTCATGTAGTATTAGTTAAATTTTTACTCAATTTGTTATTCATTACGAAGAAATGAAAAGAAGCACAAAAATGTCTCTGCCAGCATTACTTAGGTATTATTGATTAGTGTGACAATCAGATCGGAGGATTGTGTTTCCATATGAAATAATCATTTTGAGTGCAACTGATTGTTATGTATGTAAAAGATGCAGTAGGTACAATATAGATGTAAAAATAATGAAAAGTCTTACTGCGTAGTCCAAAATTTTTTGCTCATGATTAATTTGTGTAAGTAGATAAGCATTTGATTGGTGGTTCAGTTTTTGAATATTTAGGAAACTACTGCTCTCTGCAGCTTGCTTATTCAAATTTTATGTTTCTTCCAGTTATATATATTGAGAGAGTACTGTTTGCTCAAATTTAAAGCAACTATTATTGCGTATAGCATGTCAACAGTAATAACTCTAAGGAATTCGGTATTTCTTACTTTGCTGTAATTAAATATTATTTTTTGATTGCGGTCGTGGGAAGCAATCTCTTCGTACTCTGAGTCCAAATGAATCTCAGGTTCCAGAATAAATTAATAATTATGTTTGCAATAAATCATGCCAAAATCCTTTTAAAAATGGTCAGTTTTTGTACGAAAAATAATGGCAGCTAAGAAGATCAATACATTCTCATGCGCTTACGTTAAACGCATGAGAACATGTCAGTCAATTACGAATCTTCATGCATTTCAAATCTACAAAATAGCTGGACTGCAATGAAGAAACATGCCAAGTGATAGGTGTGATAATGTATCGAACGGATCTTACATCTAATCTAATCCTGCCAGTTTACTTCCTCTCCAGCGATATTTGGTCTTCTCAGTAACTATATGCATTCCCTTTAAAATTTCATTCACTTACATTTATACACATTTTCATGTATTAATTATGTATTCTTCTATCCATTGTTTTCCAAAGGTGGGTTGTGTAGTTGCACTTTAAATTTTTGGGCTTGTAATTATGATTTATTCATAAACATGACAGATACTGCAATTTTTTGAATTATCAGTAATTTTTATCCATTTGAATACTGCAGTAAATCAATAAATCAGCTTCTCTCCAATATTGCATCCTTTTTCTGCTCTTTTTAATGGCTCTCACACTGTGTTATTTTACTACTACTACTGCAGGTAGAAAATAAAAGTTCCAGCCACACATTTTTTAACTGTCGAAAATTCATCTCATTTCATGTCAATCATTTTCATAGTCATAACTATAACGTGCCTCAACATTAAAGGTATTTTAATAATTAATTCACTATGAATTATGTCACCGCACACAACAACTTTTCTATAGAAGGATATTTCACGTTGCTGCGTGAAACTTTTAAGTGTTTTCAAAAGTCTAGTGCGAATATTTCATTTTAAATTACTACATTAGAGATAATATAACGGATATAACATTAGGTTAACAAAATTACTCAGCTTTTAAATTTGCTTGGTGATTAATTTCAGTGGTCGTAGTTAAAAATGTAGCAAGTAGTGACTTGAATTAGTTCAAAATTGAAAACAGTGTACGCCTAATTGGTACGTCAATCAAATGTTTTGTTGAAGGAGCTGCTAGCTTCTGCGCCTCAGTCGCCAAAATCTAACGCTGGCCGCACTTCGTAGCGATGTATTCTGCTATCTGTTTAAGGGAAAGTGGTATTTGCCTATTAATTTAGTAACTTGTGATTGTTAAAATGAGTGACGTGTGAAGCATTTGTGAGTAACTGCTGTGTTTATTAAAAGATATAGCATGAGTTTCAGGGACATGATATTTGTGCAAGAAATACCTTCATCACTTTCAAACAAAAAGCATTAGAAGCATGGGCGATGCCGAGACTGAAAGTGATTTGAGTTGCTCGTCAGGAACAAAGTACTCTTTAAACATTAATTGTAGTAGCTTTTCTGTCTGGCATTAAATTTATGCAAAAAAAAGACTTCATTACTACGAAGTCTTTAGTGAAGATTTATGTACTTTATTCTTTCGGACGAAAACACTTTTGTTAGTTACAAGTTCTGATTTTCATTTTACCATTCATTTATGAGAAGATTTATAGCCTATTTGGTACCCATCATGTACTCATGCATAAATTTTGATGTTATTCAAAGTTCTGAATAGCAGATTTTTATTCTGCAGCAATTGTGAAAGTCTTTACTCTAGTTAATTGTTAATTGCAACAGTTATTGTTGTATTGTTCCGTTTTTGCCTTTTCCTTGAATTTTGATGTTATTTTAGTGGAAAAATGAAGTTTGGAAACTCTACATAATTCTTTTTTATTATAGTATTATTTACTATTTCAGAGTTGAATGGGTAGAAATTGTGGAGCCACAGACTCGGCAACACATGTATGCAAATCTTCGGACGGGGCAATGTGCTTGGGAACCACCTCCCGGTGTTCCAGTGTAAGTTTCCTTTTTAAATGTTTAATTTGTGAAAGTTAACAAGAAGTTCAGAATTTCTGTAGATGCCCAAATTACTATACGGGTATGCATTTTGAATATTTAAGTAAGGAATTGTGAGGTTTTTTATGTAAAGAGAAAATATTGTTTCAAAAAATCATATAAATAGCCCTTGTTTTAAGTGGAAATCTGTATGATTGGTTGTAAATATTTAAAATGCAAGTTTAACGACTTTTTTTTCTATAAACACTTGATTCTGCAATTTATAGTTACTTCTTGTGCATAAGGTGTAATAATTTATAGCAAGAAAACAGCAAATAATCAGTGGTGGGAATTATTTGATGGTAATTCCCAGCGTTTTTATTACTATAATGCTACTACAATGAAAACAGTATGGCAAAAACCTGCAGGATGTGACATAATACCGCTTGCGAAACTTCAAGTATATACTTCACACTTAGATCACTTTTGCAAGAGTAAATTTGAAGTGCCGTTTTATGTATTTGTTTGTTTTTCAATCTTACTTTTTTTATTAAACATTCTTTATCTTTTACAGACTCTAAAAGAAAATACAGAACTTCATTCCAATGTGCAGTGTGATGACAAGTGCTCAGTTATCGAAAGAACGAAGACAACGAAACGGAATAATGAAACACAGACATCACCGAAAGATGAACGAAGATCTGGCAGTAATCGTAGCTTATCTAATACAGTTTTCGCTCAAGTATTCTCTTATCAACTTACCCATTTTTTGACAGTAATATTTCGTTATTGTAATTTCAATCTGTGAATATCGTTTTATTTGTTACATGACTACAAAATATTTTGAGTGGAAAGTAGGTTTCGTTTATATTCGAGTACTGTACTTCATTTTTAGCTGTAGCACGAAGATGGACAAGTTTTAGATAAATTAGCCTTTTATATTCACTAGTATTATGAATATTGTTTATTTCAAAATACAGCTTCATTTTAGAATGTTTCTCCGGAATCAGGAATTGTAGCAACTAGGAAGCTTAGCTCTCCGCTTACATCCACATCTAGGAGATTGTGTCAAGCATCGCCTTCAATGCAAGTTTCACCTGGCTACATTGAACCGCTACTTAGCAATGTTCAGGTAGTTTTTGTATTGAATTTTCAAGAGGCAAAGAATAAAGGTATTATTGTCATGCTGTCATAACTTCTCGTAAATGTTTATAATCGGCATCGTATATAAAATTACAGTAAAAATTTTCTTCGTAGTCTTGTTCATTGTCAGTAGTAATACTAGCATTGGAAGGGAAGGGCAGGTTACGTCTTGTATGTGATGCAATATCATTTACTGCGTGATAAAGCATCTTTGAAAAATTTTCAATCTTTCCACGGTTAAGTTTTTTTTAGAAGTATTTAACAAATACTGAGATGAATGAGAGGTTGCAAAGCATAGAAACTTGACAAAGGAAGGAAATGAAAACTTCAGTTTCCTGTGTAGTATACATGTTCATGATAAGTACTTTGGAACTGCTCTTCTCCTAACTTATTAGTTGCTTTGATTTTGAATATTTATATATATGAATTAAATGTATATGAATCGACCTATTTATCACTTTCCGTTGTTTGTAATTCCTTTGTTAGGCATCTGACGCGGATTATGTTTTAGATTGATATGGGCAAAACTGACGTGAAAAATCGCAAAGTAATCTGTCTATAATAGGGTCAGATTACTTTGTAATTTCTGTAATATATGAAAAACAACAATTATATTATATGAGAAACTGCAGTTGTATCTTTGTAGAAAATATATTCCGATTTTTTTCACTTTTAATTATTGTTGATTTATATTAAAATATGCATATTTACTCAGATTTATTTTAGGATATGCATATCTACTCAGATCGGGCACGAAATGTGCCTTTCCTTCCTCCTGTTTCATTTATTCCTCGAGATAACTCATTTGAAAGCCATTCTATATCACTGCATCAGCCGCAAACAGGTAAAATCAAAAAATATTGGAAAAAGTAAATTAAAGCAGAAAAACCCGAAAATTGTACAAATTTTTAGGTGCCAAATGATATCACTTTCAAATCTTCGGTAATACTTGTTTTTAAGCTCAGTTTTCTACGATGTTTACAAATGGGTGGTTTGAATTGTTTTGCATGAATTTTTATGCTTGATGGATTTGTTCATGATACCTACGATTTTCGTTCAATGAAGTAACCGATTTATTTCTCTTTATTTTGTAAAATTTCTTTCTTTCAGTAATGTCAACTCGTACTACTTCATCCGCATCAACGAATATTTTACCATCTATCATTCAGTCATCAACTCGTAGCTCCAGTTCTTCCCTTGCAATGAACAGTAATCGCATTCCTCTTGATAATGGTACAGAGTTGAAAAAATGTCATACTTCGGTCTCAAGTTCAAAAGTTCGGGATCATAATGATATCTCTCATGGGTCGCTTAATTGCTGGACAAAGGAATCTATCAAACAACCAGTTTCTGGCAATATGGAAGACAAACATGTGAGAAAAGAAGCATCAAATATGTTCAAAGTCATCCAATGTTATATGGGTGATCGAAAAAGTAAAACTTCGAATGATCAGGTTAAAATTTTGGAAAATCTTAGGTTTTTGGTTCAAATTTTGAAAAAAAAAGGGAATTTGTTACAATGTTGTGTTGAATGGACATCGCTATCTTTCTAAAACTTCTCGTTATTCTTCGTTGTACATTTTTCATCAGTTCCAGATATCGGATTTCAAAAATTTCTTACTATTTTTATTTACTATTCATACTGTTTGCTTTCAGTTTTATAACAATTTCAGTTGGCACTTACATTATGTGAATGGGGTATTTCGAAAGAAAGTTTAGCTGATGAACTTTTTTGTCAGATTTTAAAGCAGTTGACGGGTAACGAACGATTTGATTCGATACGACGTGGATGGGAGTTGCTTGCTATTTTTTTGTCTTTTTTTTCTCCATCGAATCCAGAAATAGCTCATAAATTAACTGAATTTATTGAAGCAAATTCTGATCGGTTGTTGGATATGCCTGAGGTATTTGATTTACTTAATAATTCTAGTAAAATGTGTGTCTCAAGAGGTTTTGATTTTTAGGACTCAAAGGATTATACTGGGTTCAGTTATGATAACTCAGAACCATGGACGAAAATTAAAATTCCTTAATGAAATGAATCCAATAAAACTGATGTGCAAATATTGATTTAATTTGCTGCTATAGTTAAAATCGTGCATATCATTAATTATGAGAAGTTTAAGGTACCCGTTTCTCATTATGCCGTTCAGTGCAGTAGACGTTTGATGCGTCTATCAACTACTCGACCAAAACCAGCCCTTAGTTTAATTCAAGAATCTCGTGTCCATATTTTTAACCCATCGCAATTTTACGCACCTCTGGAAGAATTGATGGAGATGCAAGCCGACAAATATCCTGAAAGGTTTATCTTTGCTTATTTTTTGTAATAGCTTTTCTTCTTGTTTTTTGAGCATCAAATATCTTGATCTATGCATGGAAAAATTTTGTGGTATTCGGTCAGTTCCAGTGGTCATAGTTATTACTTATTATAGTAATTTTTAATTCAAGATAATTAAATTGATCAGAAGATTGATTGTTCACTTCGCATCATGAAATTAAAATGACTGGTTCTTTAATTTTTCTTAGTAATCTGATATTAATCATGACTCTAAATTTTATGATTCGTTGATTTATTAATGTATGAGCCAGTTTTTTTTTAGTAGCAATAATATAATATTAAGTCTTCTGCTCTGGACAAATTTTTTTATTATTGAGTCCTGATGATCTTTTAATTCTTCCTCTTACCTATTATTTTCGAAATTCATCACCATTAATTTAGGATTTTACCTTGGCTAGAAACAACACTAATAGACTTGATTTTATCTGCTGATGGGCAGCACACAGAGGGTCTTTTTCGCGTACCAGCTGATCCGGATCACATTCATACAGGTAGTCAAAATCTTAAGTGGATTGGCATCTTATCAGATTAAGAAATGGTTGTTTTTCACCTACAAAGTGATTTCATCATTTTTTGTTTTGCGTTTCAGTTGATTCGTTAACAGTGTTCAAAAAAAATAATAGCGATTTGCTTTTAAAAATTATGAATAAATTTACGGTGTTATTTGTATTCAGTGTAAAATTGGTTAAATCTGAACCTCTACGCCTCATAATTTTAGTTTATCAGCCCATTTTCTAGTTTTAATTTTTGAAATTTTAGCAAGGCTGCGTCTTGATCGAGGACTTATACCAGTCGTTCGGGACGCTCATGTTCCAGCTGCATTACTGAAATCGTGGTTACGTTCTTTGCCAGAACCACTTCTACCAGATACGTTTTATCAGCGCTCTCTGTTAGTATGTGATCAACCTGAAGAAGCATGCCGCATAGTTGAGCTGCTTCCTAGTGTGAACCGTTTAGTTCTAGCAAAATTACTAGAGCTGCTTCAGGTATCTATTGTCTAATTTGCTTTGAATGAATATTTTTCAACATATTTAATTGTTTTTAGTCTATTGAGATTCTGAAACTTAATGTTCTATTAGCTGAGTTAAGATTTTCTGTTAAAGAAATGCTTGTTTTATGCAATTATATCTTTCTTAGTTACTGGCAGAAGAAGAAACAGTAAAATGTACAAAAATGGATGTGTGCAATTTGGCTATGGTAATGGCACCTAATGTTCTACGATGTGTAAGTGACGACCCACGTATTATTTTTGAAAATGCTCGTCGGGAAATGGCTTTTCTGAAAACTCTTATTTTATATTATGATACTTCATATATACGCTCCATTACCTGAGCATTGAGAATTCTTCGGAAGTTATTCAGAAACTTTAGGTGTACAGTTTCACTTCTTATGTGTTATGAATGACATAAAAACAAATGTTATTAAGAATTAACGGAAATTTCGTAGATCGTTGTTGTATATCGTAGAGCATATATCACTTAACTAGCTATATATCTTCCACAAATTTTTCAATAATTGTTTGATATTCGTTTTGAATGTGAATTCGACAATAATTTTTGTAATCTGTTATTTAAGCTCGGTTTCTGATGTTTATACTGTACTTTCTGCCACTCTCGTATAGGAGCGCTATTATTTGGCTTGATTTCTGCAGAATTAAATTTTTTGAAAAATTTCACGAAACAGTAATTTATAGAATATCCATTCTCAGTTCGTTTGTTGCAAAATTCTAACTTTAGTTTATGATAGCGATTAGTATGCATTTTTATCATAAGTTGAGATGAGTTAAACTGAGATGACATATTTTTTATTTCAGATGTATTTCTTCAGTTTCTAGTATCTATTATTTATAGTGTATCATTTCAGTCGTTGGTGTCTTTAAAACTTTCGTTATCATTTTGCTGAATGTATTATCAGTGAGATGTTCCCATCATAGTTTTTCTGTTTTTAAATTAAAGTCAATTAGTATTCTTTGTGTATAATTATTTGTACTGTGATTGTTACAAATATCATTTCTGGTTTATGATGCTGGTATATAGTATTTGTGTGAACTTTCAATCACTCTGTGAAATTAAGGTTTTCTCTATGAGATTTTTTTAATGTATATGTACTGAAGCTACAAGTTCAAATGGAATATTGCTATTGGATACAGATAGGTGTTTAAGTCTTATTGAATGTTCCAACACAAATTTTTCATCCTTAATTATTTCAGCATTTTATGACTTAACTTGCAGCTTCATGAATATATCTTGTTGTTGCACATTTTGTCACGTTTTTTGAATTACTAGTACTTATGTCCTACTTTTTGCTGTCGATTTTTGTAATAGTCATTATTGAGTTACATTAATTACCTCAGCATGATTAAGGTTGAAGCATTGTTTTCCTTTCAGATAACTCCCTTCTTAGTTTAAAACATTACTGTTTTTAGAATAAAGCTAGTTTTTGGATGCTTGCTAGCGATTTGCATCCTTTTATTTCATAATAGCTTTGTAAACGTAGACTTCGAATCAGATGGGTTGTATCTTAGTTATTCCATTTTAATTGTTTGCTCATACCAGTCAGGAAACTGAGTAGATGCTAAATTGTTAGTTTTGGATATACAAATTGTAGTTTGGCAATTTCTTTGAGTTCAAGCTGTATTCATGACAAAATAAGAGTATGGAGTAGGAGATGTTTCAGAAGCTTTCGTAATTAGGCCTTATAATTAGCAGGATCAAACTTCTCGGTAATTAATGAATTGTGCAGTCAGGTATGGGGGACAGAGGTGCTGCAACCATAAAAGCCGGGAATCAGGATTGGTCCGAACATTTGATCGGATTGTCAGGGAATAACGGCGAAATATTCTGCGATAGTCTCTTGCCAGGTATTTGTAACTTAAAGATATATATTGTAGTTAGATTAGCTATTTATGGAATACAAAAGTAGTATGCGGTCGTCTGAGTAAGCGTGAAAATTATAGTGGACAACATTTAATGTTGTGTTTGTTGGAAATTATGCAAACTACAGGCGACATTGAAGATGCTATAAGTGATTCCAGTGCTACCAGAAATTGTAGTCAACGGGATCGTATTATTATTCGAAGACGACTGAGGGAAAGTAACGAAGTATTCTGTGGTGATAGTTTTGTACCAGGTATTGGTGGTTAGATGTTTACTTGTTCTGAATAGGTAAATTGATAGTATTTTCGTTAAACTATTTTGTGTAATAAAGAACGAAATCTTAAATATAGAGTCAAATTTCCAGTTATTGAATCGAATATATCTGTTTATTTTTTGGGGGCATTTGTTTGGTCTTAAGTTAAAAATTCATGTAAAACTAACATTCCCTTTCCAAAATTTTTAATTTTAAGCATTTATTTTTTTTATCTACAAGGTACACAGAAGATTTATTTGAAAACGTGGGGTTGTACACATAACACCAGTGATTCGGAGCAAATGGCCGGTTTGCTAAATGCTGCAGGTTACCAGTTAACAGATCAAAAGGTCACTTTCAACCTTCGATTTATTATGATCAGTAGTCTGGATCATGATTCTGCAAATAATTTATATTACATGAAAGAAAAGAACAAGAAAATATAGACATTAGTCTTCTCTTTCGTATTATTGATATTGGCGTTCGATCTTATTCCGCATTCTCGCTGCATTCACCCTGGGCTCAGTTCTGCCGTGCTGGTCTCCGCTGCTTCGCCCTCGTCAAACCCACAGCACTGATCGAGTGAGATGCTTTCAAGTGTATTCTTCAGCACTCTCGATTGGATTTACGTCTCAACGTGATCAGATACACTGATTTTGTTCGCGAAACGTTTATGGAAGCTCGTCACTATCGCATCTCAAGTAATCACTTACGGATTATTTTCGTCCTGCATTTCATCTGACCCAAGATACACTGGTTTTGTTTAGCTAGTAGCTCATATTTATGTCTTTTCTCGGACTCGTCTGCTGTCAACCTGTTCTAACTAGTGATGCCCACCTTTATCAGTATACTTCACATCGCTTCTTATCGTGTGTCATGATATACTGTCGATCCTCACTTATCTTAATAGCTGTCCTCACTCGCGTGTCGACTCTGATCTTTACGTTCTCATTCGCGATGATCTCCTAAACAGAATTGCTTTGCATGCGCGGGAATGTTTTCAGACTATAGTTCTTGCAGAGTCCAAAACGGATGCATCGTAGGACCTCATTGTGTCTTATAGTAGAGTCGTCACATAACATTATTTCGCACTGCGTTGCTAGGTGGTTGACTGTCTATATATTTATAAATCGTAAATAAGAACATATGGCATTAAAGTACATATCATAGAAGCATCGTATTCTAAAATGTTTTTTCAGAATGATGCATCCTTATGGATATTAAATAGTTGTACCGTAAAAACACCATCTGAAACGCAGTTTGAAAATATGATTAAAGAAGCTCGAAATTTAAACAAGTTTGTCATTGCTGCTGGATGTGTGTCTCAGGTAAATTATGCAAAAAAAAATTTTACACTAGTCGGTATAAATGGGAAGTGAGTTGTTGTATGCAAGGTGGACAAACGTCTTCTTATTCATGCAGAAACTCTCGATTTTTTGCAAAAAAAAAATAGATTTATATCACATGGATTATCCTGAAATAATTACGAATTATAGTGCATTTTCGTTGCAATTCCTTACGTTTTTGATCAGTCATGTATTTTCTGAGTTATTGTATTTGGTAGGCTGAACCAAATTTACGATTTTTGGATGGCATCACAATAATTGGAGTTAAACAGATTGAATACATAGTTATGGCAGTAGAAGAAACCCTTCAAGGAAATTGTGTTAGATTTCTATCTCGAAGGAGACCAGATTTAAACCAACTGCTTCCTAAAATTCGAAAAAACAAATTTGTTGAGGTAGATGTATTTAATTTTGGAATGTTCAATGCGTCAGCATTGACTTTGTTTTTATATTGATATCAGTTCTTCAGTTCTTGGTAATATTCGAGGAAATTAAGAAACTTTCATATTTTTGATTGAATCTTATACACTTTGAATGAAATTTGGACTAGAATTTCCCTCGAAGTCTATACGACTCATTCGAAATACTAGAAAGTAGTGCCATACTTCTTTTTACTAATTTTTAATGAAGGAATTCAAATCGAAATTCTTTCCCAATAGTTTTTCACACTTTCTTTAAACGAGTAATAAACTAAAGTTTATTTTTTGATCCTTCCAATCAGTAGTGGTTGCTTGAACCACTGTACGTATTGTAAGACAAAATCGTCTCGTGGTAATCTTGTAAGTTTTCCGCCTGAAAATTTACTGCAACGAGTACGAAATGCGCTGAAAGATGGTTGTAAAGAAATTTGGTTAACATCGGAAGACTTGGGAGCTTGGGGTCGTGACATTAATATGGTATGTGTTCGTTTTCACATCATTTCAACTCTAGATGCTGAAAATAATATCCAAGAGAGAAAAGTTAAAAATTTTCTTCTTTTAAATGTTATTTTCATGTTCGCCTAATGTTCAGTATTTGAAAATGCAGATTTAACTATTCATTATGGAAAAAAGAGTATTTAAATGAGTTTTGAACACAATATCTGCATATTTTTTATTTATTTAGGAAAAATTTGAATTTGCCTGATTAGTTTTGATATTTTTAAATGCAATGCATTTATTTCGAAAGAAATTCTTGCCTTTTGAGGCTTATTTACTTTAGGTCAGGCAGTATTTTTTGTTACTAAGTAATCAAAAGAATCAAATCCAAATTCTTCCCAAATAATTTTTACACAATTTCTTTAAGCGATAAATAAGCTAAAGTATATTTTTTGATCCTTTTAATCAGTACTGGTTGCTTAAACACTGCTAGTACAGTAAAATAAAATAGAAGATTTTCCATTTTTGGAAACTATTACTTCTGCAGTGCTGTTACAGTGAGGACTATGTCTACTACCAATTTAAGAATATTGCAATAACAACTTTGGGAAAAAAAGCTGTTGCACAATATGGCTTTATTTATATAAATATGTGTAAAGAAAGTATCATCGTAATAAAACAATAAAACTTTCCTCCCAGATTCTACAGTTAAGCAGAAAAATGTATATTCTTATAGAATTAAAATTTAATGATGCTACAACTTGTCTGTAAAATAAAGCTTCCCAGGTTTTGCCTGATCTACTTTATGCTGTCGTAGAAATAATTCCTGAAGGATGTATGCTACGCCTAGGAATGACGAACCCTCCTTACATACTTGACTATCTTGAGGTTCGTTTATGCTATCTTTCCAATATTTTTCGAAACTGTTGCAGCTTGGAATACTTTGCCAATTACAATTCGTGTTGTGCTATATTTGTATGTTTTTAGCTTCAAAATTTAAACGGTAAATTTAAGGATATTGCAAAAATTCTAAACCATCCAAAAGTTTATGCGTTTCTGCATATACCTGTACAAGCTGCAAGTGATGCTGTGTTATCGGATATGAAGCGGGAATATACTTCTGCAGACTTCTGCAGAGTTGTTGATTATATGATTCAAAAGTTAGTGGATTTTACTTTTAATAAGAAGCTGCGCTAAACTTTCCACGAATCTATTCTTTTTGTAGCAAGGTATTCAAGATTATCTAAGAAAAAATTGAAAGTTACACGAGTGGACACAATGTTTGGAAATCTATAATTTCGAATGCGAATGCATGATTTTAGAAATCTGGTTAACTTTTTAAAGATATAAATATTTCATTCGAAAACTAATTTACTGATATATTTACCGTTAAATGCGATTACAAAAAGCCATGCAAAAAATACTTTGTAGTGTTCCCAACGTTTATATAGCAACAGATTTCATTTGTGCTTATCCTACTGAAACGGAGGATGACTTCGAGGAAAGTATGTCCTTAGTGCGGAAATATCGTTTTCCTTCTCTGTTTATCAATCAGTTTTATCCAAGAATTGGAACACCAGCAGCTAAATTAAAGAAAATAGATACGGCTGAAGTGTGCATTTATGTATTCAGCAGTGAAAACGTTTTTTGTTTAACAAAACTCAAAGAATTGTCATTGTTGATAAGATTAGTTAGAGTTAAACCCAGCAGTAAAACATTATTAAGTGAGGCGAGGGAATCACTGATCTTGTTTGGTTGCTGAGAACCGTTATTTAGTTAATCAGATAATAAAGTCAGTAGGCGAGAATTAAGTGTTGTGAATGTATGTTTTGCAGAGTCTTTAACTTCATGAGAGAATGAAATCCAGAATAGTTTTTAAAATTGACTGTTAGAAGAAAATCCTTTATAATGCAATCAAAGAAAGTTTCCGACCTAGTATAGATAAATTCTGTAAGTAGCTAAATACTAGTATGAACTTGGTTGTGATAGTAAAGGTTTATATTTTATTTTGTATAATTCTAAATTTTGGTTACTTGAAGTCTTCAAAATGAAGCTTACCCGTTTTACACTTTAGGCACGCCGTCGAACTGCGGAAATGTCAGGACTTTTTCGGTCGTATTCAAGATATGGTAAAGATCGAATTGGTGAGAAACATAGTGTACTTGTATGTGAGATGGCTACTGATGGTAAACATTACGTAGGTCATAATAAATACTACGAACATTTTCTCATAGCATCAGAGAACTGCCTTTTGGGGAGATGGGTAGAGGTTCGAATCACTGACGTGTCTAAATTTTACATGAGAGCCCTGCCGACAGGCTGCAGTACTGAAAAAAACGATTGGTGGTTGTGTGATAATGCGAAGGGAAGTTTCCCAGCCTTGTCTTATAATTGCTGGTTTGCATCTTTCGGTACAGTCATTGTAGCTATAATTTTTTGGCTGTTGTTGTCATAGTACTGTTTGTTTCTGACTGCCTTCATTTTCGCTGCTTTTCCTGAAAAGTTTAATAAATGTTTGCATTTTCATGTTGCAGTGCAGTGCTCATTGTCACTACTTCCCTCAAAAAATTTCAGAATGATAAAAATTTGAGCTGAGCAATTGTAAACATGCACATATAATTTTGTTTCATATCACCAGTTAAAGTCAAAAAAAAGTGAGAAGGAGGAATCTGTAGTAATTAATCTTGGCTAGAGTTTTCGCAACATTTTTTAAGTCTACCAAACTACCAATTCTTTTTATTTAGCTTCTTGATGTAGACGGGTTAGAAGACACACTATGTAAGTAATTTGCTTACACTTGCTGCTTATCCTAGAAAAAGGTAGAAATTATCAGAAGCAGATGTCCATCTTGCTCATTATATCCCAAGTTTCTGATTATCGGAATTCACATGACAAAATGATAACGATTTTATTACAATGCCGGTCATAAGTGGTAAGCATCAGAGACGGAGCAGATAGTAATCAGACTTTCATCGCCAGACCTGTCGATCACAGAGGAGCAATTATGAATATGGCGAACAAGTAATAATTCCAGATCTCTCGCCAGATGGTCATTAAAAGGTCAAAGGCCATCATGGGAATAATACCGACATCAAGAGCTACTTATGCACATTTCATACGTAATTACTTGCAAAGAATGAAGCAACTTGAGAGAAGGAACTGTGAGGAGGTCAAATACTTGAACAGGTAGATTTCAGCCTCATTAGTATGTCTTGAATAACTCTAAATACTTAATAAAAAGTAGGATTATAAGGCGGAGTCCCACTATCAGCTCATGCTGCTGTAAAGGTATATAACCTTTCGGGGTTAGAGGTTAAAAACTCACTTCATTTTCCATTACCGGCAAACTGTTACTTGCGAAACTTCTAGCACGGAACATGTCTACCACCAATTCAAGCCATACTACAACAGAAGTTGATTCAAAACTTTGTAGCAAAAGTTGCAATAGTTTGAAAACTTCGACATCCATCAACAATCGCGCGAATTATGGCTAGTTTTCATTGAGGCTTTCTAGAATGGCTGTGTAAAATTGTGCTAGTTAACTTTACAATTGTAGCTAAAAGGCATCGAGTTATGAATATTTGGCTGGCTTAAGTGATTTAGGGTACTCGTTCCATTACTTACGGTTCATCCCTGAATTTCGGTCAATAATTCAGGATGTCAGATATCACTTGATCAGTTTGGGGAACGTTGGACACAATATTGTTTTTGTTTCACTTATGAACTCGTATGAATCTAGCGTGTTATCTGTGTTATCTGCGTCAGTTCCGAAGGAAAATTGATGATTTAGAAAATGGAATTAATAAACTGGGTAGAAAGATAAATTAACGAATCAGTGACAAAAAACTACTTGCTTGGACTTACATCTTAATTGTTTTTTAGAGTTTGCTATTAACCTGGATACACTGACTTCCAAACTTCTCTATTAATTGAGGTGTATAATAAAGTAACTCACTTTAAATATGATTATTAAATCAAAGGTAACAAATAATGTATAGTATTGTGTATTTGTCGTGCAAACAAGACTTTTTCTGCATAGTGTATCAAATATCTGATCCTGGCAGGTCTCGAACCTGCAATCACCTAATTAAAAGTTAGATGCCTTCTGGATTAAAAATTTTTATTGCATTCAAATATTGAGTACAAAATGTTTTTCAAGTATATTAAAAATGTTTATTTTCCAGTATTCGGTAGCGATGATCTCACTGTAGCTCCAAATCGATTGTTTTGGCTAATGCGGAAAAATAATGGAGAAAGAGTGCGAGACGCTGAAGGGTTTCGTCTACGAGCTGCTGGGATATGCACCCGAGGTGAAGGTAGCAGTCGAGAAATCTTGATAATTACGGGAGGCAAAGATGACGGCCGTTGGATCATCCCAGGTGGTGGTATTGAAAAAAATGAAAATGATTCGGATGCTGCTCTACGCGAAGTTTTAGAAGAAGCGGGAGTTAAAGCAGAAATTTTGACTCGTGTCGGAGAGTTTAAGGCAAGCTTTCAAAAGAAATGTTATTATATACAAGATGTATTACTGTATATCAAATAATCTTACAAACATTTTTATGTTGTTATTGCTTGAAGTTTATGGCTCATTCGTGCAATGAGGAATGATCGCAAGACCATAAAACTCAAAGTTTTGTTTCATTTTATAATTTCTGGGTCGAGCTTTGCTTTTTTTTTGTTTTGTTGCTGCAAACGGGATAGAATTCAAGTTTAGGATGAAGAGAGGCGGAATCGTACGGCAGTGTTCTTATTAACAGTAATAGAAGAGTTAAAAGAATGGGAAGATAGCTGTTTTGGAAGGCAACGCGAGTGGGTGAGTTTGGAAGAAGCTTTACGACGAGTAAAGCGTTCACAAACATGTATTATTGAGCATATTTGTCAGATGTAGGTCATGTTGCTTCTCAGCTATTGTTCATCGTCATTCAATTCATAATCACTGTGTTATATTCAAAGTCCCGAGTTTGTTAATTGGCAATTTTTTTGAGTTCTTAGACAGTCTTTCTTTTCTGAATAATTTTGAAATTATAATTTGAGCTTTACTTCACTCTATCTGATGTGGTATAAATGTTTAGACTGTAATCGTTTTCTAGCATATTTCGTGCGTTAATATAGATGAACCCCACTTTAAATGCGGCCCTTCCATGTCAAGAGATTTTAATCTTGACTTTTATTTTTTACTTGACTATTCCTGATTATTCTCTAATTGTATCAATCACTTTCTTTGCGTCGCGCAACGCTTGAATTATGAAGTTCAATCAAGATCTATGGCAATCAGAGATGCTTAATTTCTAAATGTCTATTTTCTTATTGTGTTGTGTGCTGCCACTACCGAAAACATTTGGCAGCAGAGATTACTGTTGATTTACTAGTGCAATATACTTGTTACGTTGTTTTTATTACCATCATCTCTACTATCCCTCACGTGTACGTCGCGAAAACTACCAAAAATTTCTGATTGTCTCAATTATTATTATTAAAATGATTATATGCGGCGTCATACACAGATTTCCTTGCATTATATCAAATGTTCACTTTCAATTAAATTGGTCGCTAGATTCGAAAATTAATGAGCAGACATTGCAACACATGACACGAAGACAGTGAGGAAGTGAAAAGTATCTTGTTTTTACCATCATTCTTCAGCCATATTTGCTAAGATGAGAATCTTCTCCGGATGGCGAGAGTTCTCATTACAGAAAAGCATGTTTTCTCTTTGTGTAAAGTCGCGTATCACGTTCTTAATACAAAAGGACTTCTAATTTTATGTCGGAAGATTTTAAGCAAGCTCTTTTTTCCTGGTTTTAACACTGAAGGTTACGTTCCATAGCCAATGGAAATAAAACAGAATCATAAGATGTCATCCGCTTTCTTTGACAGTGCCGTACAAAGCCATCGAATGCAGTGTTCAATGTTGAGGCCTTGTAGGGCTGATATTGGTATCAAAGCTAAATCGCCTGTGTGTCGATCATCTGTTGTTAAAACTTTGATTTCCTCCGTTGCTGAATATTCTTCCAAATCACTTTTATTATAAGCCACCAAAACTGGCATTTTTTGGACTGCCTCACTGTTCATTATGAGTTCTGAAAAATTTTAGTGAATTTACAATATAATAAGGCTGCAGTAAAAACAGAATAAAACTATAAACGAGTAATCACTCGCAAAGTTTCGATAAACAAACTGAAAGCTTCGCCAACTTCCGGAAATCGGCGTTGGTCACAAGAATCAACCACAAATATAACTGCTTGTGAATCATCGAAATATTTAAGCCAAAGTGGTTGCAATTCTCCTTGTCCTCCGAGATCCCAAAAATTAAGTCGCAGAGAGTCCAATTCAATTGATCCAATTAAAAATGTCAAACTGTCAAGCATAAAATGGGAAGTTTGAAAAGCTAGGACTGTACAAATATCTTTTCTCTTAAAAAAATAGCCATAACTTATCATGGCTATTTTCTTCAACTCCAGGAGGTCTTAATATAAGACATATATATATATATAAGAAGCAATCACTAAGCAGATACAATCTTAGCTAATAAGTAATATACTTCCATTTCAAAAACAAATATATATATTATACCTACAAGATTATACTAAAAATGCACGAAAAAATATCATATGACTAATAAACTTCGATGAGAAATTATTATTAGACTTACCGTTCAAACCAACTGTGCTGGTGATTTTAAAAGGATTCAGCATTTGGTAGTTCCTAATGAACCTTGATTTGATTTGTTCCAAAAATGTCTAAAATTAACTCGGTCTTCAGAATTACAGTTCACGAGTGTCAGACATTAATTATTTACTTTCACTGTCATCACTTTCTAATAAATGCTCTTCTTGATGCATATCTGAATTCATTATTAATAACAAATACACTGGAGAAAAACTAATAATTTCACAACAGCACTAACAAAATACTGTAGAGAACAGAATTACTTTACACGCAGTTCACAACTTTTACCGGAGTATTTTTTGTTGATAGTAAATTGAAAGTTTCTACGCTTGCGAAGACTGGCGAGGTTTCTTGCAAATAATTTGCTCCATTACTACATTCAGACTCAAATATGTAATTAAATTTTACAAATATTTTTTCTTCTGAAGAAAACAGCCATACCTTTATTATGGCTGTTCACTTTAACTCGAGGAGTCTCAATATAAGACATCCAAACTATATATATAATTTTGACATATATATATATATATGTCAAAATATTCCAGAGAACAGAATTACTTTACATGCAGTATCAGTTTGGATGTCTTATATTGACACCTCCTCGAGTTAAAGAAACTATATATAAATTTTGCTACCGTTTTTCCAGCATTGTCCAGCCCAACAATAACAACCTGATAGTTTCTTTTTCGTACCAAACGCTGCCATATGCCAACTCCAAGAGTATACATATTATAGACTTAGTCATTTGCGGTTCCTTGAAGTAAAAACATGTCTACAACATTTCAACAGTAATGCATCGATTGCGGAAATTTTGACAAAACGTTTTGAGGGTGTGGTGCTGTTATTGATAACACTGTGGTTTTCTACTAAATATTCGAGATTTTCCAGCTTTTCCGACTTATAAAGACAAAAAATTCGTAAGTTTTGAATATTCAAGTTTTCTGTTTTCTCAATTAAATGAGGATAAAATACAAAAGAGGTCATAAAAGCCTTCACTCTCCGCAAGTAACTTTTTCAGTACCTAAGTTCTTTAGCGACCAGCCACGGTAAAGATTTGTACATAACATAATCACAAGATAGTGGTTTCGTTCGGCACAAAATTGAACACAGATACGGTAAGGGTGAATAAATTACCTGTCCGTGTCTAGAGTTCTGTATACATCAGTAAATACTGGAACATATCAGAACCAACAGAAGACTTAAAAAGCGCACTGAGGAAATTGCCGAAGACGATAACAAGGAACCAAATGCATGATAATATTATGATTGATATTTCTAAAGCTGCAGGAGACTTCCTGTTCCCTAAAGCGATGTTTTGATGTTTTGATAATAAGTAGTTGGGGAGAGAAGAATGTCACATCAGATTTGTTTATTCAACACTTGTAGTGCTTCAGAAGTCGGGGAAGTTCATTGATTTGAGGTCAGGAGTTAGATGATGTGGGAAGTGATGGTCCATATTTTCTGATAATATTTTAGCTTACTTCTCGGATTTCTGGAACACTATTTTAGATGTCAAAAGTATACATATGTCATGATGACCTGGTGCTCTATACGCTATAATAAGTGCTATTCTCTGCATTAATTTCAGTATTATGTTTTCCAGCACATTTTTTCTATATTATAACTCAATATACTTGCAGTGTACTCAATCTCCATAACCATTTTTACGATTTCAAATTTACAATTTCTAAAACATTTTTTCAATTGTCAGAAATCTATAAATATTATACTGACTTGGTGCCCTGTGCTCCGTAATGGGTATTACACTAGTTCAAATATTGTATTTTACAACACTTTTTTCTAATATTATAACTCTACATAGTTGTAATGTATTTAATTTCCATTACGTTTTCAAATTTACAACGAATTAATGTAGAGGATAGATTGGTGGCATTTTCATACTTAGATTCGTTTTGCATTTTTGATATAGATTGTTGTTGATATACGTTTTTCCTATTATTACAAATTTTTATTTTAAGAGAGTTAAATTATGCTGTTAAATTTATTCCTAATTCCAGATTTTCCATCTTAAAAGTTGTGCAATGGCAGATGGTCTCGTTCAACGACGAAAAACTCCCGCAGTAGTGAAAAATAACGAGGTTGTTAATAATTTAGCGTTCAATTTTCCGAAGATTCCTGCACTTGGTCGGTCGATTTTGCTTGTCTTCCTGTCTGGTTGATTAATTAATATTCATCGCAAGTACATATGAAGAAGAATAAAGTAACTATGCAAAACATTATGACTCATTATCTGCTTTGATATGAAATTGTTTTCTGTCGTTTTTTAGAATTGCAGTGACAGTGGAAATGTGGAAAGTGATGATTCAGAAGAAGGATTCGATAATGACAAAGCTACAAGATTAACATTAATGGAGCAAATTTTGTTGTTAGGACTGAAAGACAGGGAGGTTAGTTTTTTTGTAAAATGAAAAAAGTGAAGTCTGTAAGATGTTAAACCCTGCATATGTTGATCATTAGGTGGGAAAAGTCAGTTTTTTTTTTTTGAGAAAAAGTGAAATACTGAAGACGGGTTATGTATTTATATTAAAAACAACTCAGAAATAAAGTGTTTCAGTAATAGGGAAAAATGCTAATAATTGAAATAAAATATGTAATTAACTTTTAAGGGTTATACGTCATTTTGGAATGATTGTATCAGCAGTGGTCTTCGTGGATGCGTCCTTATTGAATTGGCACTTAGGGGGCGAATAGAACTGGAAAAATCTGGAATGCGCAAGAAAAGTTTATTAAGCAGGAAGGTTTGTTATTGTCATCTCATGCATTTGCTTCAGTTAATGTCACAAATCTTTTTAGGAATTTGCTTCAAAAGTGTTAAATTTCCGTTTCAAATTTGGATATTTGTAGGTATTGTTGAAAAATGATCAGCCGACTGGAGATGTGATCTTGGACGAAGCATTAAAACATATTAAAGAAACTCATCCAGCAGAAACCGTAACCAGTTGGATTGAATATCTCAGTGGAGAGACGTGGAATCCACTTAAACTGCGCTTTCAAGTGACTAATTGAACTTTCATTAAGAAAAACACAAGCCGAGATTTTTGCTTTGTATGCAGCAGTCATGTTTATTGCATGTCAGAAGTAATTAGAAGTGCTGTTATCACTGAATCATGAATAGCCAAGTATTGATTTGAAAAATTCTGATGAAGTAGTGGCTTCTTATTTAGCTCCGGAATGTTCGTGAACGGTTGGCAAAAAATTTGGTAGAAAAAGGTGTACTTACAACGGAAAAGCAGAACTTTTTTCTTTTTGACATGACTACTCATCCCCTTTACGATGGCAACATGAAGCAAAAACTTATAAAGGTTTATTCGTCCTTTTTTTTTTGGATTCTCTCAATTAAGTCATTCCATCGACTCAAGTATAGCATTTCATCAAATAAGTGTTATAATCGTAAGATTATGCCAAATTTTTGAAAACTGCTGCAAAATTTATTCAGTTTTGGCGGTTTGCAAAAGCGTATTGTTGAAACTACTGAGTTGTAATTCGTTGCTCGTGCCTTAGTCTCGTTTATATTTCTATCGTCTTTCAGATCTTTTTTCCACTGTATTTTAATAAACAGCAGGCAAATATTATTTCTTGCTTCGAATGAAAAATATCATGATTCCCTATATCAGTTTACATTAAATTAAATTAAAACGTTTAGTTGTGAACACATAGTTTTGTGCAGGATGTGAACAGAAGTGTACGTTACTTACAGTTGTGTTGATTTCTACTTGTATAATTTCATAAGTTATGAAATTTCTTAAGGATGGGAAGGGAATGAAACTGAAATCAAGTCATTAAGAATAAAAGATCATTCAAAACTTTCTTTTAGAAAGTTCAAGAAACCGTACTCTCCAGATGGACTAATGATGTACAGAGAATGGAAAAAAGGTTGATATCTTTGGTAGTACTGGCTCATGCTAGTGATGTTTTAGAAAATGCATTTGCACCACTTTCAGATCAGGTAATTGGTGTGAAGTTGTAGTTTCAGTCACGAATGAAACTTTTTTGCATAGTGTTTATCATATACTGCGTTTAGGATCCATAGTCAAAGCAGCTTAGTGGTCAGCTTACATTTCGTCCTATTTAATGTGTAGTTTTGCATAAATGATTATAGTATTAACTGATTACAGTATTTTTATCCATTCGGAAAAAATTCTATCTGGGCACTATATGCTATTCCATACTTGTTGAAAAAAGTTGACCGAATTAGATGGATGTTCATTCCATTGTTGGTCCTATTTACTTTCTTAATTTGTTTCAGGACTATGATATAGCAATGAAGCGTGTGAGGTCTTTGCTGGAACTTAACTATGATGCGGAAAGCGAAAAAAAGGGAAATTTATGTGTTGGTGTGATGTGGGCTGTTTTTGAATCATTCAACAAATAATTTTTCTTTGTTTGTTCAATTTGAACTGAAACTTATCATATAAGATTAAGCGCTCACATTTTCCTTAACTTTTTACCTTAGGAAGTTGCGAGTCAAGATCTTTGAAGATCACGGAAGTTTGTTCCTGCTAATAACTTTTGACATTTATCAACATTTAATACATTCCGGCGCTTTGCATTAGCTCTCATTAAATCCAGCTTTGAAGTTGCAGCAGCATTTGCTAATGTGAAGCGAGTTGTCTTCTTTATCATTTGCCTTATTTGCTGACTGATCTAATCGTTCAATTGTTCCTCACTTTCCGAGCAGATTTATGAATTTACCTGTCTTAGTCTACAGTGCGGTGTTTCCTGCTTGTTTTTCTAAAAATGAGCACTCATTTCCGAATTTAGGGTTATTTTTGCACTGACATACTCACGCGTTTGTGTAGTAAAGAAGGATTTGTAATCATTTTTATCCATTAAATGCAAATGTATATAAAGTGTCTACATTTATATAGAGATGCAAGTACCTGTTTGCTTTATATGTCTATTTGAAGGCAGTTTAGAGTGCCTTTTTCATTCTAAAACTTCAGAACCCTTATTATTTTCGGGCTCTCGCTCTCTGTACATTATATTTACATTGAACAGAAATATGCTTACGACGCGTTTATTTCAATTGCGAGAGTTCAACGATCGTAGTTTAAATTTTACAAGTAGTGCTGTTTGTTTTCTTTTTAGTTCCTCAACAGTAAAGGCAGGTTTTATCCTTACTATCGGATATCGAATTGACTAATGCGGTCTGCTCTGCAGAAGTATTTACCCTCTTCATGAGTTCTAGAGGAATTATATAATACAAGGAAAGGTGCTGATTTCAAGTTGAATTCTGGTCCGTATTTTGTTCAATATATTTATGTCTGATTTTGTATTTTTCCGTAGTGATATCGCAGTAAATGTATGGCAATATATTGATGTATAGGGACTCGAAATTACAGTACTGTCTTTGTAGAACAATTGGGTGTTAGATTTAGATAAAAATGATGAAAGGAGTCTGGGTAGCTTTGGGTCGATTAGTGCTCAGTAGAGGGGGTCGTACCTTGCATTTGATGCAGTCTTCTTTTGTGTCCAATTCTCGTCAGCTCAAGCGTAATGAGTTGCTGTGTTGGGATAAGTGAGCTAGTGGGTTGGAGTTGTAATTCTAGATCGAGGTGTTGCAAGTTGTTTCGTTGTATTTCCTCAATGTGGTTTTGCCTAATATTAATTGTTCAGCAGAATGATTATTCAACAAGTAAGGCAGAAAGTGCATATCTGTGTCCGCTAGCTACGATTTATATATTATTATTACTTTTGAACCTATGGTCTTCCATCACCATTCAGTCCTGTGTAAATTAGGTATGCGAAGTCTTTTGCTTCTATGTTATTCTTTTAAATATACAGAGGAAATGCCTTGCTCGCTAATCCGTTACAATTCCTTGCAGTACCTAGTGTCGACGTAAGATTTGGTTGGAAGGTTGAGTCAATGTTTTCATTGTGGGTCAGTTGGGCCGTTTAATCCTACATCTGTGCTATTGGAGCAAAAAGTAATAGGGAATTACATGTGGGATTTTTTGATTGTTTATATTGAATTTTATTACAAAAGAATGTTGTATTGGTTTGAGCTTGTGGGAGAGTAATAATAAATTTGTTGGAATGATTTGAATAAACTCAATTCCCTAAGGATTCTTTTAATTTTCTTTTATGCAAATTGTTCTTCATGCAGAGTTTAAGGTGTTTATTGGTTGAAAAATTTTTTAAAATAAGCGATTCTCACGTAATATCTCGCTCATACAGTAGCCAATGGGCTCTTCTCTGTATAGCACATTGGTTATAGTAACCCTTAGGCAATTGAGTTTACTGCCACTTTACTCGATACATACATATTTGCGACAGTAATTCTCATAAATCACTTATGTTTTCTGCTAAAATTTAATTGTCCGTCGTTTCCGTTAGAATTAAAATTAGTAGTAGCTTGATACTTTGCACAAAATCTGAGAACTTTTCAAGAATTTTGCGAACATGTTGATGCCAACAAAAAATCGAAGAGCTATCTACGAGTATTTGTTTAAAGAAGGCGTTTGTGTTGCAAAGAAAGATTTTAATTTGAAAAGCCATCCAGATATAGCAAATGTGACGAATTTGGAAGTGATTAAAGCTTGCAAGGTATATTGGATTTAATTTTTATTAATGTTAAAAAATCAGAGAGATCGTCCTTGATTAGAAGAAAATCAGAATTTTGTCGTCATGTGTTTTCATCTATCTATCTGTATATCTGTAAATCTGTAATCTATATATATATAATTAATTTCAGCTGCTGCTATTACGGAGTGCTTCAATATACTAGTTTTTTTAATTAAAACATATTTAAACATCTATAATGTTTAATACGGGAAAAATTTTCCCCTTTTTGTACTTGTATTTTGCAGAGTCTTTCCTCTTGTGGATACGTGAAGGAACAGTTTGCATGGCGCCACCATTATTGGTACTTGACAAATGAAGGTATTGATTATTTGCGTGAATATCTTCACTTACCAGCTGAAATTGTTCCTGCAACTATCAAGGCTAAACAGCAGCAGGCAGTGCCAGAATTTGAACGCTTACCACGAGGTGCTGTCAATTTCTTTTTCAAATTCAACTATTGTTTTGATTTTTTCATCATCCAGAGTTAAGGAAAGCATATTTTTAAAGCTGGAGTAATCATAAATATTCTCTTTCTTAATCGTCTGAAGTGGAATCGTTTCAGGACCCAAAATGGAAAGTGATAGAGATGCATACCGAACTGCTGAAAAAATAACTGAAGCAGGTCCTGGTTCATTACCTGTGTCAAACTATCGTAGTGGATATGGCCGGGGTTCGGGAGCTCTCTTATAGGTTTATAAGCAGAACATTGTATTAATTGAAAGTGTTGTTATTGTTACTATTGAATAAAAGAGTAAGCGTTGTAATATTCGAAATACAAAATAAATGTTTGTACAATATGGCTGCCCATTATTTAATATGTGCTATCTGAATTGTAAGCATATTTTCAATAAATTTAGCTTTACGAGTTATGTTATAATTGACTATTTGATCTCTGCCAGTTTTTTTTCTGATTCCGAGAGTGGAAATCTGATTTGATAAGTTTGAAAAAGTTATTGCTTTACAGTAAATGTTAGGTCATTGTTCAACGTCGGGTTGTCAAAAGCATCATCTTAAAACTGCTGATGCATCGTCGCTTTTCTTGTTGAAAGGGGAACTGTATCGCAAAGTTCACGAGCAAAGTGTGAAAGTTACTACTTGTACAAAGGGCTCAAGACGAAAGGTTTGTCGTGAATTTATGTATTTATCGTACATCAGGGATACAGTCAAGTAGGGATGCGGTAGCTTCATGGTATCGTTCTTTCTAGAGTTTAAATATTTCGAAGTTGAGGATGAAGACGGTATGGGGAAAGTAGAGGCTGGAGTTAGCTTTCCTTTGTCGTAATATGTCATTGGGAGTTTTTGGTTCAGTTTTAACTATATGATTGGTAAACTTAATTGCAGAGTGTTTTGCGCGTCAGCAAAGAAGAAGAAAAAAAGATTGCAGCAGAGAAGCGGCAAAGACAGGAGCGCATTTGTGAGCTAGAAAAATCTCTAGCAAATGATGAAGAACAAAGGAGACGTATACAAAAAATACTGGAAGAGAAAAGCGAAATTTATAATCGTATTGTCCAGGGTGAAGAAATATTAGATGGTTCGTTAATTTTTGTCCCTGAATGTGAACACTATAGAATTAGTATGCACAAATGTAAATTGTGAAGCATTCTCAATCCTCATGCATTTTTTCTTCTGTTGAAACAGCTTGTTGAGCAATTTTTTCAGCACTAAATAGATTGTTTAATAGAAGATAAAAATGAAGTCAAATTATTACAGACCAAGTTAAATTTTTTATTCAGGTAATAATGAACCAGTGGAATTCTTAGTAGATTTTAACGCAAAAAAGCGTGAGGAAGAAAAGAAACGTGAACATGAGGCTGAAAAAGACAGAAACGAAAAAAGTGAAGCAGTGCATTTTAATCCTACTGAAGGTATCTATGCTTTGTTTCTCATGTCGCATTCAATTATTGAGTCATATTTTTGAATTTAGACTCCAATTATGCTCATAGTGCTTATTTTAGTTTTCTTATTTCATTGAATTTTTTACTTATGCAGGTGTGTATGTCACTTATGCCCTTCCCCGATCTTTTCATTTATTTTAAAAAAATTATTTAGAACAGCGTGTTTACGGCGTTTCACATATTCCGCTTTCTGTTAGTGAAACAAAAAGGCAGGAAGAAATACAAGAATTACTGAATTTGAGCAAGGTGGGTTTTTTGTAAAAAGTTGCGGGTTTATGCACTTAGAATTTCAGGATAGACTAATGAAATTTTTTTATAGAAAACTGAATCCAATCGAGCAGAAAGAAAACGCTTACTTGAAGAACGCGAAAAAAAAAGATGGGAACAGTTAAATAGAATTCGTAAACGAAGAGGCTTGGAAGAATTACCTCCTTTGAATGCTGGAGGTAAAAAAGTTTATATCTTAACACATTTCGACAAAATATTTTTTATGATCAAAAATAAGATGCCATGTGTTAAAACGTCTTTTCATGCATTTTCTCGTTTTGCATTATTCTAGGAAGTGCTAAAGTAAATTACCTTGATATTCCTCTTCCTAATGAATTTCCATGTTCTACACCTTCTACCACGCAATCTGAACCGAAAAAATTTGTTCCTGTTCGTGAATGGGACCGTGGGAAAGGTATATCACTTTATGAATCAAAACGTTGTTAATGATTGTGTTTTTACACTTCTTGATTTTGATGGTATTAATTGTTCTGTGAGCCTAAAAATTTTTAGTTGAATTTTGAAATACGTTCAATAATGCATTCAGTAATTAAGTCCTTGTTTTCAGTAATGTTTGAAAAATGGATTTCAAGACAACGTGATGAACGTGATGAAGAATTTGCTCCACCATTGAGCTATTTCAGATAATTGTGAAAGTTCATACATATTTTTGTATAATCAAACTTTAAAATTTTGTCTTCTGTACATGTGTTTTAATAAAGATTTTTAAAAGCGAACTGCTTTACTAAAAAAATGTTATTTCATTTCTATTAATACATACGTAGTTTCACTTTAAGCATTGTTATACTATGAATTAAAAATCTTGTTTGTCGGACTCTATTTTTTCAATTTTCAGACTCATTTTTCATAATATACATAAGATGGTATTCATTCTATCTTGATTAATGCATTCGAATAATCAGTTGAAGAAATATAAATCTTACAGCCGGTTTTTTAACGCTGCACTTGGAATTTGACTGTATGTTGCAGTCGTCACATACCATATATATGAAACTCGTTTCTCAGCTTTTCACAAAGTGCACGTTTTTTGTTTGATGTGTCGATTTCTAAAGTATGTACAATGCAAGTTTTAGGATGAATTTCAATCCGAATTTTGAAGAAATAGGAAATGCTTTTATCCAGCACTATTACTCAAAGTTCGACGTCACAGATCCATCAACACGAAGTGCCGGTTTAAGTGATCTCTACGATCCTCTTAATTCTTATATGACGTTCGAGGGTGTGCAAGTGAAGGGGCGAGATTTAATTTTACAAAAGTTTGCTGTAAGTGTTCTTTAAAGACGGATAAATTAGAGTTTTATTTAAGGAATGTGTAATTATCAGTTTGCTTTGGAAAGACTCATAGGATTGAATAGTTTTATTCATAACAAAAAAATCTCTTTCTCGAATCAGACTTTTTAAGATTAGTATTTTCATAGCTCATGATTCAGAATTTAAGCATATTTCTTTAGATTATTTCGTAATTGTGTTAGATTTCATAAAGTCAAATATGTTATTACATATTTTTTTCAGGCTTTGCCATTTAGGATGATTCAAAGAGCTATTACAAAAACTGATTGTCAGCCGTTACCGGACGGGTCTATATTGGTTGCAATTATTGGGCAACTTAAGGTTATTCTTCTTAGATCTTTGGTTGTGAATCTAGAATGTTTTCGTTGTTCAGAAATGCGCTTTGAAGAATATTAAGCATGAGATGATTTCTGTAGTGGTCTTTAAGATATATTTGGTTTCGATGCATTTGTCACAAATTCATGTGGAAATGTTTTAATTTAGCATTTTATTTGATGTGAAATAAGATGAACAAAGTTTATTGAAGGTATTATGCAGGAAGCTAATGTATGACAAAATATTGGCTGTTACCATTAAAACTTTATTTTGATTGTGTTCGTATTCTTCACTTACATAAGATAAAAATGGGGACTGACTTAGTTCCAAGTGGTTTTTTTTTCAGACTGATGATGATCCGATCCAATCTTTTAATCATTTTTTCGTGCTTCGCCCAGCAGCTGGTTCGTTTTTTATTTCAAATGAAATTTTTCGCTTAGTGTTACATGATCATTGAAATAATATCATAAGCCCATTTATTCTTTCTTGCTGTCTTATATTTAAATGGCAAGTCCAATATTTGTCATTGCTCTATCACTTTACCAACTCAAATGGAAAGAACGTGAAATGCTGCCCCATGTTTTATTTAAGTTCAATATTGGTTTTATTTATATGCAAGTGCTTCATTTTTATGAATTCACGAATTAATCATAATTTATGGTTTCTGATGAAAAGTGTTAGATTAGGGGCTGCAATTTTTATTTGTATTCTCTATTTCAAAAATTGTCTCAACTTCAAATTTTTCAGATTTGATCTAATTAAAAATGTTTGTTTTTCTGGTTTATCTTGTATTGCGAATAAGACTGCAACTTTTATTTGATCGTGTTCTGTTCATGTTAGCTCCGTAATATTTATAATTTGATATTTTTATTTTAAGAGGCTACTTCTCATCATGAAGCGTTATATAGTGAGGCTTTGCGCTCAATTTAATTAATTTCTTTCAATGTTTGATGTTTGAGAAAGAAAATATGTTTCAATTCTTTAGTTTTACAGAGGTTTTGTGTGACATAATTGAAGTGTATTAGCGTGAAAGAAATTGCTTTATTGTTTTGTATTTGTGTGAAGGTAAATTTTCTGATTTTGCTAATTCGATCTATTGCTACAATCATGTGTAAAGGTACTGAAATATTTTTCAAAACGTACACTTATTTTGTTTGCCATTTCAACTACCTCAAAAGATTGAGCTGATTTTATTCAAGAATATTTATTAAACTTTCATCGTTGAGAAGCATTTTTTTACACTACTTCCGTATGTTGCAACTTTAAGTGTTGCGTAAACTGGACGTAGTTTTTTTTCCTTCTCTTGTAAGCTTGAAAATGCGATTTCTTTCAGGCAAGAAATCTTTAATAGTAAGATAAAGTTTGCTGGTTTCTTTCCAGTTTAAATCATCTCATTATGACGAGATATTTCAATGAGTAATAAACATTGGTGCAAAATCAAGTCATGAACATTGGTGCAAAATCAGGTAAAGCAGCGACCCGTGGTCAAAAGCAGATCCATGAAGAAAATCGAACTGTATTATTGCATTATTCAGTTGCTTCCTTACTTTCTTCAGTAAGCAATTTATTCATTTTACAGAGAGTACTGTCTCTTTGTTGTAATTTGTGACTTTAATTTATTTGCAGTATTTCTTGAAATTTTTGTACAGCTACATCAAGGCACAATGATGATTTCGAAAATTGCAGTATATGAAGAAACCTGAATGAAAACATTTGAGGGCTATTAATTAGAGGAAATTTTATAAATGCTGATATATTTCCTTCGTGCTAGTAAAGCAGAAGAAATAAATAATCACTTGTAATTATCTTTCTGTATAGGTTAAGGGATTTCTTTTTTCTAATTCATAAAGTATCGTAAATGTTTGTTTCTTCTTGTGTCAGTCATTTTTTGGTTTGGAGTAAATGGTTGCAGCAAAAGGTAATCGATAAAACAAAGCTTCGTTTATTTTTTAATGTATCTAGAATTTTCTTCTTCTGGCAGCGTCATATTATCATTACTTCTTTTTATTATATTGTTTAGTCATGAGAAATAAGTAAATTTGTTTTATCAGTAATCCACTTCGATTGTTTTTTAATCGATGCAAACCAGGCTGAAACGTGTAAATTATTCTCAAGTTGGGTAATTGAAGTTTTTTTTCTTTTTGCAGTGTCCTGCTAGGTATTCCAAATTTTGTTTCCAAGCCACAAAAAAATTAATGACGGAGTCGAATCGCCGACCTTCTGATTTATTACTATAAACGCAATGTATATCGCTTTTTATTTACAAAAAGGATTTCTTAGTACATAAGCTGTATACTTTTTGAAATCTTTGTTTTGTTCAGATCTTCTTCGTAGCGATTTCGTGGTTCATTTTTCCAAAAACACCATGGGAATGGGTATGTTTTTGTCAACATTTCGAAAACAAAGCATGCGATCAATCTAAATAATGAAATTTCAACTTTTTGAAACACAGTTTTGAGTATTTCCTAAATATTCTGATCTCTGTTTTAATGATGCTTTACGTAATATAAGAAATAATCTGGCTCTTTATTCAAAACATAGTGATCACTCAGGTTTAGCAATTTTTTTTGAAGTTTGGATTTTCGATTTGCTCGATTCTTCAAGGAGTTGCTATTTTGACTATGCGTTCAATGGCACATTGTCGTCGTAATGACAAAGGACAAGTCACGGATGCAGGCTTAGATCTCAATCAACCGGATGCATTCGGAGAGTCAGTTTTTTTTTATTTCAGTTGAGAGCGGCGCATGTCTTATTTGTATTAACGCTAATTTCTAGAGGATGCTTTTCATAAAATTTTCATAGTTTGTAACAATCAAATTATCATTAGCTTTTTGTAAAAAGCTATGGAATTTAGACTTATTATTGTAGGAACTGTAAGGATGTTGTAATTGTCTGCTCATTAGTTGCAACGATTGCTGCTTTCTGGTCAAGAATTTTCTGGTTGTTATTCATCATTCCTGCTTATATTGTATACAAGTTATGGGTTACAATATTGGCACCTTGGTTTTTTGCTGAACCGGTAGAGCAAGAAGGAAATGAAAAGAGACTGAAAAGACGTGAAAAAAGGCTTCGAAAAGCATGAGATTTTCACAATTTATTGTATAACTTTGGTTTCTTTCCTTTACTTGTCTTTATCAACATTTCTTAGATTATATGAGATTACATAAGTAGTTCCAGTTTTCTCGCATCTTTTTCCAAAACATGTTTTCTGTTTATTGTATCACTTTTACAATGTAGCTTGACTTTTTTATGCTTGTCCGCAATTTTTTGATCATTCAGTCTTTTTGAATGAGAATTTGTTTTTGGGTACTCTTGAAATTATGATGAAAAGAATCGTTAACAACTAATTTATTTAACTGTAAATTTCGTAAAATCTTATTAGCGGGTCGTGCCTGAATTCAGACGTTTGTGTACTGTTCGCGATTACTATTTAAGCTTTATTTCTTTAAATGCAGAATTCAAACGATAGTGGTATTTGTTTATTTATTTATTATGTTGTTAATTTTAACTTAATGTCTTCTTATATTTATTCTTTCGCATCTTTTCTTATTTTGTTTTCTCGCATCTTTTTTAAAGTTCCATGTTTTCTGTAAACTTTATTATTTTTAGAATATAGATTTTTTTTTAGAACTTCTGAGAATAAATCCTTTAGCTCTTTATTTCTGTCATATCTTGAAGTAAACATAGCGAAGTTTCACCGATTCAGAAACGCTACTTTAAACTGTAAATTATCTTGCCCACCGAACACCAAGACTGTATTAGCAGTGTAAAAGAGAGTCATTTTATAGTGATTGTTGATTATACACGGTGGAATGCCTTTGAAGCATCCTTTAAAAATAAACTAGAGCTCCAAAACTTAAATTTTATGTAGAATTTAGAAATTGCATATATTAATAAATATGAACTAAGGTGTCGTGATATCCAGTGATTACAAAATATTTTTTCGGCGGTGATGAAGAAAATTCAGTATTTAATGTTCTGTATATCCAATATTAGTATTAGCCGCAAAATTATATTTTTAGTATGGATGTCTGCGCTAACTTTGCGTCACATCTCTCATCTACTTGTGATGAATTACGATCTCGTATTCAAAATAAAAGTTATACGATGGATACATATTTTTTGCAAACAGCTATTGATTGTATTTTCAACGATATGCGCATTGATCTTTTGTCAGTATTGCCACAGTCAGGGATAGTCGATTCTGGGGAGGAGTATAATCGAGTCATTGAATTAGTTGATACAAATTCTGTCGTATTCAAGGTACGCGTTTTTTTTTCATTTGTCCTTGTTTTAAAAAGCATTTGGGTATTTTTACGTATGGGGTAAGTGAGAATTTATTTACCAGATTTGTGTATAGCGAGAAATTCTATATTTACAAGAAGAACTTGTGTGTTTTCAAAGTTGACTTGTAATTCTGGATTAGATATATTTAGTAGTAAAAAGTATTTCATTGCTTTTTTAAAAAAATTTATGCAAATGAATTATGAAATGACAATAGTGCCTATTCAATCCCTTTTACTGACCACGTAAAAAATAAGCATCATTGTTTTTTAATAAATCAGTCGTGAGTGAACGATAGAACTGATTTTGTTCTTAATACAAACAAAAATTTTAGATACTGAAGTTGAAATTATTAAAAAATTAAATTGTTATTTTCATTTGCAGTTGTTGTTGGAATCAGATGTGGAAATGTTTGAATACTTCACCAAATCATTCTGCCAACATTTGGAGCGTACTCGGTGTAATTTTCCGTTGGAAGTAGTACAAGATAGTGCTTATATGAGGCTTCTTTCTGACTACGTTTGTTTCATGTTGCCAGTAAATGATCAAAAGGCAATAGATGTAGCTATTAAAGAACATCGAACTGAAAATGCAATAAAAAGCACTTTTAGTACGCCACTCAATCTCTTTAAAGAGGTATGTTGTTTATAACTTTTATATTTGCATTTAATTAAATAATTAAATAATTAGTGTTTACTTTATACATCTTCTACACCATTTTTTGTTTGATTTGCTTATTAAAATTGAGTTCCATTTTTATTTCAGGAAGCTTTGAGACGATATGCAATTTGTCCTTCATCGCATTCCATCCGTACGTTGCGTACTATTGCGCAATCTGTTTCACCAAATTTTTTAATATTTATTTGCATCATTGTTCGTTCTTACTGTTCCTTATCAAACTGGCCAACTGACTATCGTTTCATCGCTTTGAGGTTGAGATTAATTACTTTTGCCAGAAGAATTAATTTATAATTCTCGAATGTAAATGCTAAAAAATTTGTCCTTTTCACTTGTTAACTACATAAAAAAACTTCGATTGTTAGTTTCTCTTATAATCTTTTTTCCAGATTTGTGCTCCGGGAAATTCATGTTTTCGCATTTACTCAATCCGAAGATTTAAATTTATCGCAAACTAAGCTCCAGTTGCAGTGGAATGTTCCGTTTACCGATGACCTTTTCAATTTTTTCCTATCGTTATTTAATCGTTGGCCATCAAATCCATCGTTTACCTGTCTCTTTGGTTATATTTGCCTCACATATGCATCTGAATATTAAGCATAAAAAATGATACTACTTTAAACGACTGCAAATTTAAAAAATTCTGTAGATATTTTTACTTCTGGTGTAGTGCCAGTAGCAGTGTTAGATGTGTAGTATCTTTAGAATTTTAAACAAAGTATGAAGTAAAAAAATTTTAAAGAAAATATGATTTCTAAATAGAAATATCACGATTTTTAGACGTATGGGTTACGTGGATCAGACCATGGCGCTATTGTGGAGGGGATCTTCAGCGTGTGATGCCCTTTATTCGTTATAATCGTCGTTATTATGTTGAACTATCAGATGCATTTTGGCGGCGTAATTTCCCTTTAGAATGTACGTTAGATGTGGAAAATTTAATTTCTTACATCTGCGTTTTGACGTCTCAGGATATGCTAGAGGTATATTGTTTTAAGTTTTAAATTGACGTTATTGTGAAAAGTATTAATTTTGAAAAAAATTATCATTAGTTTTATTCGTAGAACTTCAATTAATGTTTTGTCTTGCGTGTTAGAATCCTTAAAATTACATATATTCTCTTTATTCATGAAATTTATCAAATTCTAGTTTATTGATGTTTGTACGTATAAACAGTTACATATTGATGAAACCAGATGAATTTTTTATTTTCATTTACAGTAACAGCAGTGGGTATGTTATCAATTATTTAACTCGTCAAATATAAAAAACCGTGTGGATGTGAAGCATTCGTGAAATAATGTTTAATAGTTTTTGCCCTAAACAATTGTGGCAATAGAACTTGAGTAGCATTTTTTTGAGTAGTAATGTAATAATTCCGGTTTCAGGTATATGACTGTTTAGATTATGATCTAGAATCACACATACTCGCTTTATTTAAGTTAATGAAGAGATGCGCAGATAATCTACATTTGACAATAAATAAAAGTGAAGAACGATTGAAGAAAACAAATTGGTTACAGCGCACGTTTTTTTACAGCGGTTTGATTTTTGTTCACTCAATTATCTACTTAAAAAATAAAGGACAGTTGAGATAAAAATCTTCATAGTCTCGAGTCTCTAAAGTTTTGAATTAGACAAAGGCTTTGGTAGTTTAATTTTTTTATTATAATCTGCATTTTTCTCTTACAAACGGAAAATTGAAAAGTTATTAATATATTTTCAGAAACTTAAATTTCCATTAGCTTATTAGTTTCATAATATTTATTCGCATACTAAATTGATCTGTGACGCATTCATTGTTAGTGGTTGTTGTAGCGAAAAAATTTGCTCAGATTTTCTGAAAGGAGTGAATGAAGGACATTTTATCAATTGATGTATAGCATCTGAAATGATTTCAGAGGATGTGATGCTTTTATCAGAGCAAAAAAAGACTTTGGAAGCTTTGAAAAAAATCATAACGAATGCAAACCGAGCTGTATTGAATTCAACCAGTAGTGAAGTGCAGTATGATTTAGCCAATAATAATGAAGATAATAGATTTGATACAGCTCTGTGTGAAGTATCCTCTGTTGACAAAGGTAGTTTTCATTCACACAGTTCATTCAACTCATCATCTAGTTTCCGGAAGCAAATTCCTGATTATTACGTTGATCCAAAGACGAAACTGATGTACCTTACTTCTAAAGGAAGAAAACAGGTACATTTTCTTAGGTTATTAGTAAGAGAATGTGCAGTGAGATATTTGAAAAGAGCGACTGATGAGACAAAAAGGTATCCGTCTGAAAAGAAATGTTTAATGAAATTAAAAAGTGTAGAAGTTCTGTTCATGTGAAAGAATTCTTTGTAATTTATCAAAAAATTTATAGGTTCTACGGGGGACGCATCGTTTCGACTATTCAAATTGTTTCAAATCTACGCCACCTATTATTGCACCTCTTCGTTCAAATGAAGTTTGGTGGCTGTCGAAATTTCTATATCAGTTTTCTCGTGCGCTTAATCAAACGAAATTTATCCAAAACCTTTCTCAATGTTATGAGGATTCCACACTAACTGGTTTTGTTGCTAGATTTGTACTTGATCCGGAATATCCTCGAGTTTGTGTCCCAGCACATTCCACTTTTATTGCATTTCAGAAACCATGCCTTAATTTGCGTTATCTTGCATTCTATCGTAATTTAATACCACTTTGTATTTTTTCGATGTTATTGCTGTTTCTTCCGTTTTGTTATTGCTCGATAGCTTTGTTGGTCATGATGTTGTATAGCAAATTAATGCTCTGAAAATAATTAATATCATTAAAACATCTCATTCAATGAAGGTAAATCGATGTTTCTCATTTCAAACAAATGTCACAAGTGGAAATATCCCTTACATTATTTTTTGTATTCTTCTCATTTGATAGAAATTGCCAGCTTACAGCTGTTATGTCTCTGTATTGCATTTTTAGAATTAAAAGTATGGATTCTCTCATTGTTCGATGACAAGATTTGGTCTTCTTCTACGCATCCTAATATTTTTCGACAAGTATTACAACCTTCTGGTCTATTTTCTCAAGTTTATTGGTGCCCGAAGTTTTAGTAAAAACAAAACTTTCTAGTGCATGTTTAAGATTGATTTCAAGATTTTCTCTACCTGATTGTTCCATTTTTTTCAGTTTGAAAAATTTTCCGTTGGTATTACTTGTGGCGCTTATTATATAATTTGTGCTCACTGCTGTCACTGAAATAACTGGACTAGCAACAATAAGGTTAGCATGTACTATAGTGTATCTGGCAAATTTAATTTTTATTTCAAAGAAAGATTTTGTAGATTCCGAAAGTGGTATCTGGATTTTAGGTGGGAAGAGGCGGAATTTCGTAGTGATTGGGTGGATACTTTTTGAAATGATCTTGAAGATCTGAAGGGCGATTGACTCAAAAATCGCGATTTGACTGTTTGCTTGGTTTCTCTTACAAATTGATATTGGAGTCAAAGCATTCGGCGTTTGAATGTTGGCTTGAATTTTCTTTGGTAGTAACAGCTGAGAAGTGTTTCGAAACTTTCCTCATCCATGTCAATCATATAACGAGCAAATTATACGTAGTTTAGTGTTTGAAGGGTGTTTCTGTACTCCTTGTCCAATTTTGTACGTAAACCTTTCAGAATTTTCGCTCGCTAGTAGATGGACAAATTCATTGATATGCGTGATTTGAATGAAATAAGAGCTGATTATGAAAGTGATGAGCATTGGAAGTTACGCCGCATGTTTATTGAACGACACATGATGGAGTATCCAAGAAATCGTCTTCTCTGTCTTGCCCAAATTTTTTGTAATGTTAATTTGCTTGGTTGTACGTGAGTATTTTTGCATCTAGTTATATTTGTTAATATTAGCATGAGAGCAGCATTAATTTTTGCTATTAATGCTGATAAATAAAATATAGAGAGATATGATGAGTTTGGGGGCGTTGCGTGTTTGTTGTAATAATCTGGAGTTTATAGACTTTACTTCAATCTGAGGAGGGTTTTCCATGGTATGTGTTTAGAAATGGTCTTTCACAAAAATTCGGAAAGTTTTCTAAATTGGTTAATATCGTTTTTTACATTCTAGAAGGTAAAGTAGCTGACTTCTGAAAATTTGCTCATAGAAAGCCTTAAAGTGATTAGCTATTTGGTGAGTAGCCTTTGCCGTTTAATTACGTATTCAAACAATTTTTTTTTTTTTGAGGTATGACAAGGATTTGATGAATACAGTGAAGGAAATGGGAGCAGGATTAATGGAGGAAATATTGCAGGTTAATACATTCAGTATTTAATATGTTTAACTGTACTTAATATATAAGAGCTTGTTTATATTTAAGATTTCTGAAACATTAGAATTACTATCTAGATATGAAAATAAAGATTCCATAGATTTGGATTAAAGACAACCATGTTTAGAATTGCTCTTAAAACTTGTAATACATTTCAAGAATCGTAAGCGAAATTTCGAACAAAGTTGTGTACAGTCATCAGCCTTCAAAAAAATTAAATTGGAGTCGAATAGTAAAGATCAAAACAGAGATGATTTTCAATGTGCTCAAAAAAAGAAGGTATGAGTGAAATTTTTATTAAGAAACCTGAAAAATGTAGAATCTGTGGAATTGATTCTTAAGTCAAAGTTTTGATATCTGTTTCAAAATTTTAAGATTCATGTTTAGTTCTGTCTACTTAATGGTCGAAAGTTTAGAAAGCTTGTTTTTAGCTATTATTGATGTGAATCAACTTATTTTAAAAGAATTCACTTTCAGAGCTTTGGGTTAATGAGGGCACAGTTATCTATACTCGAAAAGAAAGATGATCCTTTAATATTACTCAATCGCCTAACATCTCGATTAAAATATAAGTGGGAAGTAAAGTATATGGAGATCGGTAAATCAATCCTTTTCGTGAATAACGTTAATATTTTGGAAGGAATTTTTCCGCCATGGACTGATTACAATGTTAAGAATTTTGTTGCTGCAGCCGCTTTAGCTGTCTTGTCAAGGGTATGATTTTCTCCTCACTTACACATCTATAGCTGTTTAAAAAAATCAATTTTGTGATCGAAATCTATGCAAAATTAAGTTAGAGAATTTTTTTACTCTTATCTTTCACTTTCATAATATTCTTCTCATTACTAAGCTTTTTACGAGGTAAAGATTTTACGCATAAATTATTTTGTGGTAAAGGATATTTTCAGCTGTCCTTCTTCATTGAACTATTGTTTTAAGATTACAAGTCTAATTTTTGGACAAGGTTTTAGGAGAATGCAGAAGTACAATTAAAAGATAAGACATATGAATTATGGAGCACCAATGAAAGTCCATCAGATTCTTACATGTCCTATCTTGTTCGTGAATTGAAAAAAGCTGTGAAGGTGATGCCTAAGAATGGAAGTCCATTTGAAAGATTAGGCATTGGTCTTCAAACCGTGCGAATGACCTTAAAATATAGCGCTGAACGAGGAACTGGGTAATTCAGGGCTTTGCTCGAATTAAATAATGTCGTTGCAGAAAGTCAAAAATCTATTGCAAATCAATTTAGATGGGAACAAAGAATAACGATAAGCGCACTTAATGTTGAGTTGGCAAGTGCTGTTTTACGGAAAGGTGATTGCACTAGGAATCGAGAGAGGGAGCGAAAAGAAAACTTGGCTGCAGCAATCATTCAAAAACTCGCCTCTGATTTTCGACTCATACCAAATGAGACTAAATATATGCTCAATTAATCTTTACCCAGGGACAGTGTTTCGGTTTGATGGTACTGATGCCTGAGAAATATTGAATCATCCAAGATATGGATATTGTTCATGGCATCTGCACTTCGAAAATGAATGCATTAGAAGGACTCAAACTACCTATTCATTTTTAATGCATATTTGGTCATACTTGCTATTTATTCAAAAACATCTGACTTAAAAGTGCAGTCATATTTTTTTACATTGTCGCTATATAGCTCAACAATTAAACGTAGAGTGAAATTGCCTGAATCGGTAATAATCTTATTTTTAGCCTATTCCCTCGCCAAAATTTTGTATGAACTTTTCTACTTTTTACCTGATATCATCGACAAAGTATTTGGCTCAGTAGCTTACAACAGGCCTTATCAGTTACTAGCAATAGGAATATTAGATTTTGAAGACAGTGACATAGTAAAGATACTGCCACCACCAGAAATAGTTCTCACTATATCTCTTACTGTAAATTCCGTCCTTTACTTAGAACAATAATCCTGATCAAATTTTGAGTAAAGCACAGTCATTTGTTTTATAAAACTGTGTCTCTAAAAATAATAAATAGTGGAGTGCTATAGAACTCAGCTATAAAATGGGGAATAAATACTTCTTTGGATACTGTACTTCACCGTTTTGTTTCGATTTTTATTTATCATGTAAAAGATATATTCAAAGAACTTAATGAAACAGCAAAAAATGATACAGATAGTCACTGCACTCTAGTTCTACATTTTGAAAGAGCTTTTCGTACTTATATTTCTTCTAGAGATAATTTAGTTTCGTCAATGTCGCAGACCGTAGAACCTTCATATATCTGACCCTGTACTTGCGAGCCACCGAGATCAATCCACAGCTGCAAATGTGATTGTTAACTATACAAAGCGAGTATGAAGTCAAGAAGTATGGGTAAAACAATCTTGACTTTAACGAACAAGTCTGTACGGGAAATCTAGACGTGCAAGTAATAGTGGTTGGCTTCTATTTAACACAACTATCAGCCAAATATAAATAATTTAAAGAGAACGAAATCTATTTATATTGATCACTACTGCTATTTTCTCAATTTCACTGCAATCAGTTTGAAAATAAGTTTACACCTTATCTTCTGGAGTTATATTCGACTGCACCCATGCAAAAGCCAGCGGTCGATGAAGACGAACGCTGTATGTTCCTGATGTTACTTGTCCCACTCGCTGAAATAAAACGTCATCGTTTGTGTACTCATTTACATATAAATTATCAAAATTTGGAAGCATGAAAGTGTGAACATCTTACTTCTTCTGAGCCTTCTTTACGGATTACTTCCATCCGCTTCGGTATCATTCGCCATCCTTGAAACTCGGTAAGTGGTTCACAAATAATTAACACCTAAAAACTACTTTAAATCTACAGATCTCTTTCACGAAACTTTTCTTGATCATTCAAAATGTGCATTCAAAATCCAAAACGCCTGATTTGAGCTGCTTAGAAGACCGTTCTATAAGAATGTGATCGAAGAACAGCCTTATACCTCAATGCATAAGCTTAATGGGATATGTAAGGGGAGCATAAATAATGTAGTAGCCTGCTGTCTTATAGCAGACTACAATGAATACTTAATTTTTAACGTATTAAAAAGCGTCCGAGAGATATAGGATTAGTTTCATTTAATTAGTTTACTTCTTGCAATTTCTCGAAAAGTGATTTTGAAAATTTCCTAATTGTGCATAGTCAATTTTCTTTCGAAAAATATTGAGAATTATTTTATCACACTGTATTTTTAGCAGGCTGAGAAAATTTTTGAAATGGTAATTTCAAATGTTACGACACCTGTTTTCTATGCCAAAGGCTCTGTGACAATTCCAAGCACGATGATTTTCCAATAAAATTTTCTTTGCTAAGATCCACTAAGCAACTCAATCCACATTCATAAGGATTCGTATTCAACGTGATCTGCAAAATGACTAATTGTTTACAATTAAATTTTATGTATTTTTTAACACATCATGCGTAATCAGAAGGTAATGTACGGAATGAATCCTAATAAAAATTCCAATTTCCAAATACTGAAAAAAATTATAGCATACACTGGTAAGAAATCTTGTTAACATAATAATTAATTATATTTTCTGAGCAATATAAGTACGGTGAAAGAGTACAGCTATGGTATCCTTTCCGAACAGCATTAAGCATTAGCACATCATACATGATATAAGGACTTAATCAAAAAATACTAAATGACTTGCTTCTCTGCCCCATATTTTGTGACCGTTTTCGATACGCATCATATTCAACGTACTTTGACCAAAATTAACAATGCCATAACGCTTTCCAACATCCATTATTGAATTATATAATCTTAAGGTATCACCTCTGAAAGCAATTTATGCAGTAATTAAGAATTTGTCAGAAGCAATAGTGTTATAAATTATTTGAGATCACCATGTAGCTACAGTTACGCCGCCGTGAGGTAATACGGTAACGTTTTGGTCGCTGCAGACTGTAGTCAGTAATAATCCAAGACAAGACCATGTCAAATTAAAAAGTTTAGAAAAAAATCATTGCTAATGAAAAATGAAAAACCAGATAATGTACTTTCAATTTTTCAATATCACTTTCTGAATTATTTAATGACAGAACCTAGCATGGTAAAGTTCGTAAGATAGTTGTCCTGTGTCACGTGAAGTTCGAACAGTTATAACTGGTACTGAACCAAGTCTCATCAGTTTTGCAGCAGTCTGATCAAATGCCAAGTCCGATCTGGTAAGCTCTTCCAAAACCTCAAATTTTAGACCAGAATTTTATTCAAGAGGTCACTTTGAAATACATATAACTCACTTAAAAACTGAATGTTAAAAAACATACTAAGTATGCATATAGTTTTTAAAAATACAGAAATATACTATAAATACCTGCATATACTAGTAAGTAGTGCAAAAGAACAACCTCAAGAAAAACTCCCATACCAGATTACTTAAATTGATATATTTCTTAGAATTCTCTTTTATATGATTTATTTCCCGCAAAAAATAATGCATAACTCTAGTAGTTAGCACACCAAAAATCTAGGATAGTGAGAATCAGTTATTTGTAACATCTAATCTCACTTCACGACTTCTCGGACCAACAACAGCAAGTGAAGCCAAATATTCGCTCACGCCAGATATTTCCACATCTGCCCCTATCTCATGTGCAACTTTATTCAACCAATTAAGTTCTCTAGACTCTCGTTCTGGGTCAGTCAATAGTATATATTCTGATCTATAATTTTCTTTACATCATAGAACTGAAAATAAAATTTCTGAATAGATATTAACTTTCCACTGGTTTCACTCATATGATTATACCAAAAATCTTAAAAAGCATCATCTAATGAGTGTGATCTATATTTTCATCAAACAACACCTATATTGGTCTTGCTGAAATAGCTGCATAAAGCTGAAAATATTCCCTTTCTTTGTTAACAACAATCCCGAAGATACTTCACCAAGAGCAGGTGGTCTGTTTGTTAATGCATAATTTAACAATTTATCTGAATCTCTGCCTCGAACCTATAAGAATCATTAAAATACAGAAAATCATTAAATCCAAAATTTCTTCTTTGAAAAATCCAAAATTAAAATCAAATATGCTTAATTTTACTCTTAAGATATCAAAAATTATGGTGCAGCGACAAAAATTTTTTGATGTTCAAAAGAATTTATATGCGAAATCGGGATCATGAAAAAGAATATGGAGCTAATGAATAATAAAAGTGGTAACCTCAATTTTCCCTCGCCAGGATAAATCAATAACTCCACATTTATTAGATACCATTTGATATTCACGAATCATATTCGGGAGCTTATCCTTATATTCAGCGGCAAAAGACTCCGCGACCTAAGAGAATTTTAACTGTTCACAACAATCACGCCTTACTAAAGACAACTGTTTCACTCATATATTTTAAATCATTTATTTTTGTGCAGTGAAGAAAGCTTGTGAATTCATCTATATTCCTTCAATGAAGTTAGCGCTCAACTTAAGCCTTTTACTCTTGTTACTAGCCATATCGCAGTTAATATATGTTAGTGAACTTCGGCTAAATTCTCGAGAGGTGAAATTACGACTTTTTAAATCAAAAATGACTGAATAATGAAAATCATGAAATATAAACATATACCTCCCAACCATTGCGGAATAAATAGAAACATCCTTGTTTCTGCAATCGACCATAAATTCCGCTCACACGTCCGGTTGGGCGTCCAACCAGTCGATTCTTGTATGACCAATTGTAAAACATGGAATATGTTTCACGGCATTTATTAATTACATAATCTCGGGTTACCCATCGGTCAAATCTGAAGAAAACGATTGTGAAACGAAAGTAGAAATATAAGTGTAAAAAATCACGCCTAACATAGTTTTTATGTAAATAATAGAGCTTTGATAAATAAGGACTTTCGTGACAGTTAAAAACACATTTCATTGAAAAACATAAAGATTCAGTACTACTGAAGTAATATGACATAATAAATGAACTCTTTGATTTTCTAATCCTTACTGTTTCATATTTTTAAACTCGAGAAAATAAAATATAGACCACATTCTTTTAAATATTTTCTGCATAATCGTACCTGTTAGCGTCAGTATCGAAAAGCTCTGCTGGAGGTTCACCATCAACTATCCAATCTGCCAAGTATTTTCCCATTCCACCACCACTAGAAATACCTTCCAAACATCCAACCTGTTAACATATTAAAGTAAACTCATCATAAGTACATGACTACAACTCTATAAATACAAAGGTGAAATATTCAGTATGTGATTATGAAGACGCCCAATCAATAATTTTTATCTCTCTCAGAAAACTTTAGAAATATAACAACTTGTACCTGAAGCCAGTAGTTTTGCTTATAATTAATGGGGCCAACAAGAGGGTAGCCGTCAGCCATCATTGTAGAGGCTGATCCATATGCATCAATTTTCGCACCACGCAGACACGGAATAAGATCGCATGCGTGTTCATAAACTCGCTCTAACCGCTTAAAGTCTGGTTTAACATCTATCTCTAAAAAATCTCACGTTAAAAAAGGTTTTTTTTTTAATCTTTAATTCTAGAGTAAAACACCTATACGATCATAATGTACAAAAAAAGAAGTTTTGTAATTTTTGGAATCCATCAAAAATAAAGTTTTTTGATTGCAAGTTTTCCCTCTGATGTTTTTCACCTATTACTAAATCAAAAAAAAGATGTAACAAAAGTAATCATGCATGAAACACTATCAATTCTTGTCAAATATAATAAAATTATAAAAAAATGCAATCAAAATGTTAATTAAATAGATTAAACGTGCAATAAAGAAAAAAGAAACTTGAAAATAATCAAGATAGTATACTTTCTGGTGTTTTCTCCATCCAATCTTCTCGGACAACGACATCCGAAGGTTTTGGTTCAAAACCACCAAAAAACAAACAATTCCCAGCTCTACGTATATAAAATGTGCTATCATGTTCTATAATAGCTGGTAAATCAATTAAAGGTTCTACCTGTAAACAAAAAAGTAACAGAAAAATTCCGAAATATAAAAGAGATAAATATATCTAAAATGCATCACTGTTTTCTTAAATCAGCAAAAGTTAATTGTAATGTTTGCTTCTGCTATACAGAGTTTCAATTTTCGGGAATAAGTCACATTACCTCAGGTAAAGGGCCGATGTGGGCATACTGATGTTCGACTATCACAAGAGGAATATCCAAATTCGTGAAACGGCCGAGTTCTCGAGCCCAGAGACCTAAAATGATTTCTAGATACAACGTAAACTTCTTGAAGAAACAACATGATGTGACTCGATTTAGATGAGCTACACAATAATTTATGAACGCACCAATTCATATAAAACTTCTGCAAATCATAAAAGAGTCGAGACTTGAAAATTTTTATACCTGAAGCATTTACAATATGTCGTGCTCGTATCTCATTACCATCTGTAAATTTAACAATCCATTCATTGTTTGCTTCTTCCACTGCCTTTATATTTGGACATTGTTCAACAATTATAGCACCACGCTGTTGAGCCCCTTTAGCCAAAGCACGAGTCAAGTTTTTCACATTTACATAGCCATCTCCAGAAGTATACAAAGCTCCTAGTATAGTCTTTGTATCCAAAATTGGTGCAAGTTGTTTCACTTCTTCCGCTTTAATCAGTGCAGTTTTAGCTACATCCCCTGGCTGAAAATTGAATGGATAATACTATGTATAAAGCAATGACTGAAAAATTTCTAAACATAAGGTTGAAAAATTAGCTACGACATTTTCGTCTCATAAATACTTGTATACATTACGCGAAAATAAGGAAGACAAATGATTTGGAATAGATATTCTAGGTTTCGAAACAAACGTGTTAAATATAAAAATAAAAATATGGAAAATCATTTTTCTCATAAGTGAAAAGGAAGTACTTGAAAGTAATCTCGAGATGTGTATTGACGAAATTCATCCATACGCATTTCACTTGTTGCCAGTCTCAATGTTCCAGGACGATAAAATTCAACTTTCTGGAAAGCAAACTGCTTTTACACTATAATCATCTAATGTCTCGAAAAAGCAATGCTCAAAAGAATTTCTTGTACTGATACCTCTCCTGTTTCTTCTTCTAATCTTGAATAAAGGTCCACAGACCATGCAAGAAACGGTTTATAACGATGAATTGGATGTGCTGAACTAACTAAACCAGGCTAAAATTATATTAAAATCTTGAACTCCGCTATTGTGAAAGCAAGTTACTTCACACGGAATGAAATTCTGTACAAGGCCAAAAACTGAATGTCACGGACTAACTGAAGTTATAAATTTTTTCGACCATAATTCCACTTTTTGAATTTGGAACATATAAATAATAAATCATTGAAATCAAACCGTGAGAAAAGATGTTCCAACTAATTTTTCTTTTTCTAGCAAAACCACATCACTAACATCACGAAGGGTTAGATGATAAGCAACAGATGTGCCCACAATGCCACCACCAACAACGATCGCAAAAGCATTTTTTGGCGCTTCGCTAAGAAGCCTACGCAAAATTATTTTATGCATGATATGAAAACGAAATCACCGTTCTCAAAATATCAACCTTTTCAGTTAAAACAGCTATATTTTATAAATGGTAACATATTTATGAGCAAAATTATGTTAATGACTTTTAAACTAAAATGTGAATGATGATTATTACTAAATGCCACTCAGTCAAGAAATTATGAATATGAAGCAACTGATTTAATATTAATACCGAGCTTGTTCGATCAGTTGACGTTTATAAGCTCTCTTGAACAAAGCCAACATTGCAATTGCTAAGCATGAGCAAAGTAAAGAATAAATAAATTCTTAGCTGATTTAAGTACTGAAAATTAATGATTTATGAATAAACCAGTAGTGAGAACTATTTATGTTTTGAAAATAGCAGCCATGTGGCTCTCTGCCATTTGCCAGAAACCTGTCCAAAAACGAACATCATTCTTTGAACAACAAAGACATAACCTAATAATAGTAAAAGATTAAAATGAATAAGAAATAATTCTAGTTCTACGTCTGTAAATTAATGGAATTGAGGTAATGAACTTAGCAAGGTATGAGCAGTGAATATATCTAATTTTATTGCAACATTTTAACAATCAAACAACCAATTAATAATTTCGGTTGAATACGGTTAATTCTTGACCACTCATAATAAACACTTATGTCAAGACAGACCAATTAATTAATACTAGCGAGATTAACTGAACGAGTAAAATCAAAATGCTAACCAACTAATAAATTCACTGTCTATAATTCCTTCCAGATAGCAAATATTTCAAAGCCTAATCTTAAAATCACTCTTCCTCTTCAAAGTTGCTTCATCTCAGTTCTCTAGGATCAGTTCCCATTATAATATCACGATACCACGAGTAAAGACTACACTAGTAGTAATCCAACTACTGCGCGATGGAATTTTGCTAAAATCAATACCGAAGGGTCACTATAAGCCACCTCACATTGGAAAATAAAACTTGTTGACATGCTCTACACCAAAATTCTATTGACCAAAACTTCGTACTGCCTTGGATCGTCTCTTCTTTACTTCAAACCCCATACTACACAAAGAAAATCAAATGATGTTTGCTGGACTAAGAAGCAATCTTAACTAGAACATCGAAGTTTTTTTTCTTTGAAACACGAAAAGAGTTAGATAAGTAGTACATTAACCACTTTATGGTGATGGCATATTGCAGACATCCTCAATATTAAGAATTCATATCGTTCGTATCAAATATGTCAACAGTCAAAAAATAGAAATTTAAAATAACGAAGACACGATTATTCTAAACTAACCATATAATGGTAAAAATTCTCATACTACGGCCAGAATCTTATAGCTAATGACGAAATAGTTACTGAAAAATTCGTGAAAAATGGCATTTCCGAAGAAATAGGATCAAAAAAAATTCATACGCTGAGTTTTATCAGAAAATATCTTCAAAAATTTAATTTTGAAATAGAAACAGAAATTTGAAACAGGATACCGTTTCAAATATTTGCATTCACAAAAACTAACAAAAATCATTACAAGAAATATCACCAAATTCAATACAAAAAACAGCCAACAGAGCAAATCAGCAACAAAGAGCAACAATAAAGAAACACACACTAATGTCAATGACATTTTCAATCCACCAATACAACCAAAGATAATCAAATAAAAAAATCATTTGAAAAAACTGACAAGAAATTTAATCAAAATGGGTCCCCAGCTGTAAAATGTGCGTACTAATTTGGGACGGAAACCGATATGGAATCATTGCAACGTACAAAATAATCGCTTTAGCTTCTGGTCGTAGTTCATCCACTAATTCTGGATTGCTTTTCAAATTTTCTACTAGTATTTTCATCACTGTTAAACACAGCTCCGGCAACACCAAACGCATCTTAAAAAAATAGTTAATATCGAACAATCTGAGCATTTACTATCAATGAACTTAAAAAACCATGCTTACATAATTACTACATTAATTTGTTTTTGTATGCCTTCATTAACTTTGTCTCAGACCGAAAAAACGCCAGTTTCTTCCCAAGTAAACTTTATAGTACAAATAAACAAGGTTAATGCTCTTATTAATATATAAAACATAAAAATCACCCTGATTAGAAAGTATACAGTCATAATTCACTTAAGGATGTATGAAAGTTCAAAAAACTAAACATTGAAAATACAGCATAACAAAAAATATATTATAGTGCATTTGAATAAATGGTAAATTACGTAGTATTAATCTAGTATTAATACTACACAAAATCAATTTATTAACACATTTTCAAAAAATTCATTCGTATTGCAAACTTTTATGCATTCTAGAAATTATTCAGTTACATTATTTTTAATGTGATTAATAACTGATTCATTTTCTAATATATAGACCTGGGGCGTATATAATTCCAGTAACTTTTTTAAGAAAAGTGAAAAGACAAGACAGATTACTTGATCTGAAACCATGTAAAACGTCGATACGAACGCTTGTACTTCTTCCACATTTACTGGTATGCACTTAAGTTTCCCAATTATTTCCATGCAAGCAGCAAACCTAAACAACTCTATCGTTCATAAAGAAAATTAACCTTTCCCCTTATTAATTATGAAAAGAGTTAGCCATAATTTCCTTGTTTAATAAACCAATGAAAACAAGAAAGTCATCTTAACTTGCTACTGAAAAGATATGTTCTGATGACTGCTCCAATTACTTTCTATCATCTTAAAAGACAAACTGAATTTTTCTATTACAAACACTTCAAAAATTGAAACAACTATAAGGCACTCAATACAAAACTTCAAGTGTTTATATAATCAGAAATTTACTTTTTGTCACGATAGAATTGGAAAAATGTATATATATCGAGCATAAGATATAGATTCGGAAGCGCATCAACTGAATTTGTTCGAGGCATCTTTGCCGAATGTTTGCAAATATTTGCTAACCACACACCAAGCTTACGAGCCTCACCCGTATCTTTATGTTCAATGATTTCTTTAGCTAATGCTTCGCAAGCTAATCGAATTGCATCACCAACACACTGTATAAAAATTAATTCCCACATTACAAAACTGCAATTTATGAAATAAATTTAATATATATCTACACCAAAATAACTAGTAAAGGCATATTTCAAAAATCTAATTTTCCGGATTAATCTAGAGCTAACATTAGCAGCCATATACAGTCGACCAGCTAGAGTTGTATCACCGTTAATTTCTGTATCAGAAGCAACTTTAGCGATAGCATCTTCAATAGTAATATCCTTTGCATACTTGTCAATGAGACCTTCATTCCGAACACCATCATCGTCAATTCGTCCAAGAACACACCACGTTTTTCCACTCAAATAAACTGCACGAGAGATGCAACAATAAAACAAATTTCCACCTATAAAGTTGTCCTGTGATTTTCGACAATAGTGGAAGATTTGAAAGATTTCTGTCTTTTCATGATGATTACGAAATTTGAGACAAAAGAGGAAACAAATAGATTTATCACTTTCAACGATTTTTGGATGATTTTTTTTACCTATTCCTTTTTTATTCACTGTATCTCCTACACTTTTGCATAAAATTATAATGAATTCTATAACTAGTACAGATTAATAATATTTAATTTACAAAATATCTTTAATTCGTTTCTATTAAATCGAACGTACCATACTTAAAGAGAAACCAAAAACATTTTTAAAGGAAAAAAGCACTGGTTCCAAGATAAATCAACATTTTTTACAAGCTTCAACAATAACGTGGATTCAAAATCATAAAAACGATAATAATATGAACATTTGAGCAACAGTGCTTGCAGCGAATTTTCATAATGAAATGATAAAAATGACAACTAACATATAAGGAAGAACGCTTACCTACAGGTGATTCCATTTTGTTTAGAAAATATGCATAATCTAATGTACGTGCTACATCACTGCATTCAAATTCTTTCATGTAAAACAAAATAAGGCGACAGAAATTGAGAAAGCTTTGCACTGGATCATCTTGTTCACTGACTACTAAATTTGATTATACGTTATGTATGCAGTATTTGTTGCTACAACCTTGTAATTAAATGATGTAGATAATTTCTTCTCAAGTAACACAAATTTATAAATAAGTACTGCTGATTTGCATTAACATTTCTCAAAACTCATAAAATATTTTATTCTTTTACTGATCTAAAAACTACACAGAAGTATTTTTCTTTGATACATAAAAACTAACATAGTGGATGTTTGATGTTATCAACCAAAATCAATAAACCATTCACAAACAATAATATTGCTAAGTGTACTGCATGAATCACCATGTCATTTCTGAAAGCTAATGCAGTAGTTATAGAATTTAACTTAGAGAATCTAAAATCATTATATGTAAAATGTTGTAAAGGTCCAAAAAACAAATACATCAGAAACATGTAAGTAACAAATACTCATGTTCAGAATACTAGAGCTTGTTATGAAAAGTATGACGACTGAGAGAAGACTGCTTATTATTTTTTCTTACCAAAAGACTACTCACTATTTTTTCTAATCAAATGAAAACACCGAAACTTATAACTTTCCGAAATGAGGTCAGCTTTAACTTTTAGCAAAAAATATGCATTGCTATTTACTTTCACAGAAAAAATACAAATATGAAACCTGAAAAGTAGATTTATCGCACGCTCATATTGTCCTGTCAGCCATAACGCTTGAAAATAAATCAGCACACTTCCATCACTGCCAACAAAATAGCTCTCACCTGAATATGCCAAAAAATAGAGATCAATTACATGCTATATAGATTAATTACGACATATTATTCGTTCTCAGTGCAGTTAATCAAGTTCTCAATAATTATACTGCAAGTTTTATAGACTATTTTAAGCTCTAAAAGTTTTATAAAATTTTGTAGCTTTATCTGATTTAAGGTATGATCATTCTTCTGTATTATTTATACACTTTTTAATCCTTACCAGTAATTCACGAAAAAGTTCACATTAAATTAAAAATACCAAAAGTAATAAATTACCATAATCAATAGATATGAGTCGCTGAAGTTCCTTGAAAACTGCTGGAGAAAGCGATGGATCTAAACTACATGGATATAATTTCAACCACAACCAATTCTCTAAATTACTACAAACTTCAGGCACATCGCCGCCAAGAAGGGCACAATACACAGCTTTCTTATAAATATCTACAAACGTTCTCGACTCACAACGCCACTCTGCTTTTATTTTCAGCCGAACATCAACTGATATCCTAAAGAGTTTTCTTTAAGCAAACATGAATGAGCTTATAACTTTCTTTTCTTCATTAGAGTGTAGAAATTTCGAAAGAAGTTACTTTTTTGTCTTCTCAAGTTCAAGTAAAGCTATTGAGGCAGCTGCACAAGATGGTAAGTTTTTTAAATGTGAATTTGCTATTGATGCAACTGATTCAAGTTCCCCAGCTCTTAAACAGTAATAAACAACTTCCCACAAACTGTGTCCATTTTGTCCATACACACCATCCTAAATAATTCCAGTACAGTAAAAGAGCAATTAAAAAATTTCAAGAAACTAGATTTCAGAAAGCTGCAAATTTACTATTACTTGAGTGTGTCGCTGAATTGACTTGTAATACTTGACATTTAGAAAAGCATCGATAAGTGATAACATCGTCGGATTACCACCTCTTTGAGCTATCGCTAGATTATTTTCCACGACTACCTCCATGTGTGAAGTAAAGCTGTAGATATCTTTACTTTATGTGAATGAATGATTTCGAATCAAAATCATCGAAAATGTTTACAGTGCTCTCATCTGAGAATTTAGAATCAACTTTAATATATGTTAAAAAGATGCAGTGATCTTAATCCACCTTTTTACGATAAAAAAAATGAGATTTACTTTTTGTGAAGAAAATCAAGAGTTGTGCTAACGACATGTTTTGTCCAGGACAATGAAGAGCGAAAGTTTTGAGCAGAATCATTAGAAGAAGTAAAATCATCCAAAGGTGCAAGAACTTGATCCCACAAAGAAACTATTCCATCATCACGTGAATTTGATGCAGCCTCTTTGAAAGATTTTGCTAATTTTTCTACGTTCTTGTGCACTATATAATCAGATACCTAAAACGGCAATTTAAAAAAAGCTGCATTCTTGCCCTTGTTGTTATCATTGCAAAATTTTGAGTTTTGATTTCCGATTTCTTCTAATTAATGCACAAATAAACCTATTCATTTTTACTTCTGAAAAGAATTCACAAGTGAACATACAGTTTTAGCAAATGCTAATTCGATACTATCTCCTTGCTTAATTGGTTTTGTGGAATCAACAACCGATTCCTGCAAAACTGTTATATTCAAAATAAATTTTCAATACAAATTATCTAGCATAATTTTTATCCTTCCTGGTTCTTAAAAAAATGCTAATAAAAACAACAAACAGTTTCTGCAAAGTAATGCAAAACTACGTCAAATGTAGTGCAAAAAAATTAATTTGCAAAACCGAAGATACAGGAAAAAAACTGAACAAACTATATCTTACTAATTGAAGATTGCTACCTGAGACCTTCATTTAATGATACTATTTAACTTATATTTAATTAATAAAAATGTGGAGTAATTTTTACCCTAATGACAACTTTTGAAAAGTAACCAATGCTATATAAGATACCGACAACGGATTTTGGGTAAGGTCAGCATCTTTTGTTGCAAATTTGGGTAGTGCATAAGTTTCATCAACAATACGTTGATTGATAAATGCTTTCTCTGCTTCTAAATGAGTTCGTTTTGCAGTTTCTTCAATCATTTCATCCAACATTTCTTCACAATCTCTAGATGGTAAAACAGAATTTCTCTCTTCTTCTTCTTTCTCCTCGTCTTGGATTTGTGGTACTGAGATAATTGAGAAACCCTTTCCACCAAGTAGTAAACCAACCTTAAACAACAGTAGTTGAGATAATTAGTGAATAAATAACAAACAAAAACTGTACGTACTTCTACATCTAGTGAACGTTTTCCAACGGGTGTCTTTCTCTTCCACAAATCTTCACTGCGTCGAAAAACATCATTTAATGCGAGATCAACACGTGTCTCGTGATTGTTCTAAGAGATAAAATTTTTAATTTTTCTGGTACAATTATTCCTTAAGTCTTTGCATATTATGAATTTCTGAGTTTTGGCTGTCAATATGTCCTTTACTTTATTTTCAGTTTCTGAGAACAGTGCTAATGATAAGAGAACTTTGAAGCTCCATAATAATTACACTATTAAGGGAATGATACGTAGGTTCTAATTTCTAATACATTAAAAACTTTTATAATTGAAAATAAAAAACTGTAAAGTCAACTATTAGTTTTTTGGTTACAAAAATTACTGAGGACAAATTTACCGAAGAGACTTTAGAAACGTTATTAGTTGGCACACATAACCGATCGGACTTGCTCAACAAATCTTCGAAGGCTCCCGGCATCCTAAATCAATTTCAAAGATCTGAAATTAGAGGTTTCTCTTGCTAAAATGATGACTACTTTTTGGAACTCCTCTAAATATCAGCCGCAATATGAAAATCCTTTGTTAAGTATAACTGACTTAACTGTTAGACTTAGTGCTTGCAAAGCAATTTGATGTAAAAAATTAAACGCCAACAACCATTTTTTATTTGTTCGCGATGACATAATGTGGTTAGTAGAATATGAATGCAAAACACACTAACGAAAAATTATAAGTGAATTTGTAATTATAAAAGTACTTTGATGAAAGCCCAAAGCATATTTCGACTGAGACTACCACAGAAATAGTAGAACTATGGTTCAATTTTTAAACAGAGAAAATATATTATAAAAAATTAGACTTTTCTAATACAAATATTTCAAACAAATATATTTCACGGCCACGATAGCATACATGAAAACAGTTCTGAGCAGTCTCAAGACATGAAATTACTTCAAACTGTGAAACCTGAAAGTATATGCACACCACTCACTTAATCCAACCATCTGAAATTGTTAACTACTTTCTTAAACCAACAAGATATCTCAATATACTAACCATAGAAAAAGACCGCGTTGCATACCCTCGCTGTATGCAACTACTGGTGAAATAGTTTGGAAATACTACATCAGAAAAATTTTTTTTAGAATACCGCACTCTATTCATGCACGATCAGATTTGATTGTGCATGGATTTTAATATTTCAATCGCTTGTCAAAGCTTACTCTATGATTCAGTCATAATACTAATGTGAGGGACAGCTTTTTACACTCATGCCCTTTTGAGGGAGCTTTCAAATTGCATCGCGTTTTTAGCTGGACCTTTTTTCTCTCTCGAAGTATTACATTTTTTACTGTCTTAATTTGCATAAAATCGTCTGCTAGCAAGCATTTGGGCAGGAAAACGTTTTCTATTAGATGAATGGCTTGCAGGTGCTGATAGAAATAGCTCTCATCAACTATCATCCGGAGCTCTCATAACAATACAAGCTTTTAAGCATGAGAATGTGCAAAAATTTGGTTGTTACTGTAGAATAATTGCCACTGATACAAATGTATTCAGTACTGTTTACAGTGTAGATAAAATCTGAATTAATGTGATTGAACGTCAGATATGTGTGCTGATCATTGCTGAGAGATTTTCAAAGTTTTTGTCAGTCTCTGAAGTTTACTGCTTTGTAGAAACTATGAAAAAGAATCAGTTTCATGCTGAAATCTTCGTAACTTCTTCTTTCTACATTTTTTATAAATGGTAGTTGTAGAATAAAATAATTGTGGAAGTAAATAAACCTGCCCGCTACTGTAGATGAGGGTTTCTAAAGTCAGTTTATTGATTGCAATCGAATAATGAAAGGCTTTATCAACTGTTGTTACCATTTTGCTTATCATTATGGTTACGGAGAAAGACGTTTTTTCTATTTCTAACGGGGCAGTACACTAATATGGGATTCCGATCTAAATTTTTATAATTACTATGCATCTTTCTGAGCTAGCATTTCATTATATGTATTGATAATCTTGGCTGTCATGGGATTAATAATGAAATGTTGCTGTGAGTAGTTCAGAAGCAGCGATTATTTTCAAGTGTTTTCCAAGAAAGCAAAGCATTTATGACCAGTCTTTTGCATTCTGTCTGATTTTGATTTCATTCCCCCTCAATATTCTTCTTCACATGTGCATTCTTCTCGAATCAGCATCTGACATATCAGTTTTGTATTGCTTTCGAAAGTTTGCAAGTGCAGTACTTCATGGAGCTGTACCTGTACTCATTGTCAGTAATCAAAGAGGAAATTACAAGTAATCTATAATTTACTATTGCGAAGTGCAGTCTTTACGAATTTCGCGTGCTTTTCGCATTGCTGTCAAAATAAGCACAGCTAAGCAAAATACTTATTGAAAATGCCCTCACACGATTTTCAATATTTGTGAAAGTCAGTGCAGTTGTTATCAAATTTTTCTTCTTCCTGAGCATTTACTATAAAAAATAGCTTTTATAAAAGGCAGAGTGCATACTTGAGCTTCCATAATCATATACCATTTATGCCGAGAAATTCACATATTTTAGCTTGGTGACTTGTTTAGTTATTTCAGTATATTTGTTAAACAGAATATTTTATTCTTGTGGTTGTGAGGTTATTGTAAAGCTTTAATTCCTTTAAATAAAGTATTGCATTTAAAAATAACTTTGCACAGTTTTTCATCACAGTTAGCTAAGGTACTGGTAATGATAGCACATGGACCAATAAAAAATACTTTTGTAGATTCAGTCAAGTCAGTAATTTATAGAAGATAGAATCAGATTCAGAATAGTCTGGTTACGTGAGGAAACTCTTCGAGAAAGGTATGTAACAAGTTCGCATGCTATGAGAAGTGTCATCCTTGCATTTTAATAAATTGATGGCGGGATGAATTTTGTCCTTTTGTTTTTAAAAATAGTTGTTTACGTGCGTGAGAAACTTATCATAGTGGAAATGTTCGCCTCTAACTTTTTGCTTTAAAAGTTAGATTCAGTGCTTATTTACCCAGCAATGCAACAAAACAATGTTAGAACTGAGTGTGTTTGCCAAGCGATTGTATCATTGAGAAAGTGGCAAAAAAGTAGAATTATATTTAGAGCAGCAGTTTAGCCTTTTATTTGCATAACATTCACGCACTGCACGTTAGCATTTGCTCGCTTTATCGTATGTTTTGACTTTCAATACAAAAATGTTATCTGGTTTCAGTGCACCATTTTCAAGTGCTGTGAATGTCTCATACAAACCTCAGTCTCCTATTTGATCTGCTATAAATGTTGTGAGCTAAATTTCAGGCTAATTCCACTCACTTTTTATCTGCAAACAAAATTTAGCTGTAATAAAAATACACACATTTGCTCAGTTCTGTTTCTGTCATGAAATTTCGGTACAAAAGTATTTCGTGCATTTGTTGATTCAAGCGTAAAATGTAGTTTAATTTTGATAAGAAGTTGTGGACTGATAGTGCTAAATTACTTTTTTACAAAATTTGCGGTATTTTATAGCAAAAGGGCAGAAAAGATTCACTGGTTAGCATTAAACGTAGCAATCTTGACAAGTTCTGGAAATAAATATCTTGTGAGATGCAGCGTAAATATTCCAGTTAATTTATAAGTTTTCCCTTTTATGTATGAGAATTTTCAGATGAAAAAAAACTGCTAATTTTTTAATTGTGCAAAATTTTTGAAAATGTTTATTGCTGAAGAAAAATACTTTAATCACGTTCACTTAACATTTCTTAGCCTCAAAAACTGATCTGAATTACAAGCCACTGATCTTGCACTGAATGTTTCCAATTTTATTTTATTATTGAATGCAAATTCTAGTCTTTCCTTCAAGTAATCAGTTTGTCTTACATTCTTTTGAATTAAAGTAATACAACTTCAGTGCAGTCTGATCTGTTATTATTTATTCCCTTATTTGTATTTTTTATTTTATACTGCCTTAATTCCAAAGGTCGTAACCTTTCACCTCTGATTGTTTTTTGTTCCAAAGCTGTTATGTCATCCTCATGTGGTAGCAATAAAATTCTACTAATTCACTTATTCTACTGATAAGCTTACAAATCTCGATAAAAGGAGTGAAAATTTGAAGGAAGAAAGAAATGAATAACAATAAGAATGGATGGCAAGGATTGCTTGTATTGTGAAAATCTATGAATTTATCAAGAACTGATCATGTAATTGAATATTCTTGAGGCATTGTAAAATGCTCGACGAGATAGAAAGCAGTTCTCCACTTTATATCAACTTTTATTGCCTCTCATTGTAAATGGGGCTAACTTCTTGTTTACTTTAAAGCAAGTTGCATGTTTTTTGCTTGAATGAATCGCATGCAGATTTTCTTCTTGGTCGAAACTGGTTTTTTGTCATGTATCATTGTAGCATGCTTGGAATTTATAGAATTGTAAGCTTGATTTGAAAAATATTTGAATGTGATATAGCATAATACTCAGAAGTTAATAAACATAATAAGTAGTTGTAACCATTCAGCTAAAAGAATTCACGCTGTCTGTTTCAGTTTTTGTTCTGTTTCAAATTTTCAAAAGCTTTCAAATGAAAGCGTGCTTGTGAAATCAAGTAGTATAACTGTAATATCGAGATACATATCTGCAAATTATTGTGAACTTTTATCCTTTCTCAAGCAAAATTCGCAATTCAGCTGTTTTCATGAATAATACGTGTCAAAAGTTGCTGGAAACGATTAATGTTTGAAACTACAATAATCAGAGGTGGAGCAACAATAATTGTCATTGAGTATGTTGTTTGCATCTTGTGAAATAGCGCAATTTATGATTTATCACTAAGTAATTTTTTAATCCGAAAAGTGATTCGATTCGCAACTATTTTTCGCTTTCTTTCGCTAAAAAGCAATCAAATTGATTTCTCGTAATTAGTACAAAACTTAATTTAATATTCAAATATCTGCTCTAATTTATGACTCCTCGCACTTGCAACTGCTGTTCTCTTGCTTTCCATTTGAGAAAGTACCGATTTTCTAGCGTTCATTCCAAGCTATCGCAGGGCAGTTAGTCTTACGCAAGTTGAAACTTTATTTTACACCATTTTTAATGATCAGTGCTTTCGATTATAGTTTTTGTCTTTCATTTCTTTTAGACATAATTTTTATCTGTTTCATTTTTTCATTTCTTTTGCATCCAATAATACCTTTTAACCTTCTCTTATTTATTCTCTTACGTATTTTTATCCCGAGTACGAGTCCAAGTTTTAAAATTTTACCGCAGTACTTATTCTGTGCTACTTCTTAACTCATTTCATTTCAGCAGTGTGGCACAGTGATAATATCTTTTAAGGTATTCATTGCTGAAGAATTCAATTTCCTATGCTATTTTCATGTATTAAAAAACAAGCCTGATGTAATGTAGAGCAGTTTTTCCACCGAAAGGTTATCTTTATTTTGCCCACAAAACTAATTGCATTTTTGCGTATCTTTAACAGATCAGACGTTTTTGAGCCAAAACATATATTTTCCTCATTTTTGCCATCTTCGACAGCTGCTAGCAATACTTTTTGACAGCACAATTCTTTCCAACTTTGTAATAATTCGTTCTTCTCTTCTATGCTCAAATATCATTCGTACCAATTTCAGATTCTTATTTCTTAAAGATTTCAGCAATGTACAATATATGTTTAAAATATCAAAAAAATAGCCAAAATTGTTGGGCGCATTGCCACTCACGAAACTTGTGCTAGTCGAGAATTGCCATTTTAAATCACTCACACAGAGTCTATCTTTGTTTTCATAATGTGATAATAATTTCATTTCATAAAATTAAAATTGTCTAAAAAAAGCTGCTAGCAATTCTTGAGCAGAATTCAGCCTTTTTTGCAAGCATTTATCTTACTTTGCTTAAAATATTCCATTTATCACATATTTGTACTCTCTTAAGCTTCATTCTCAACTATTCAATATCCACGAATTTCGAACAGTTTGTAATTTCAATTTTCAAGAACGTACTCAAAACTTTGATCATTTTAGTTTGTTTAAAATTTTTCAGTTTTCTAATTCTTTTTCATTATTATTTATTCCTTTTTATAAATTTTAAGAAAATTTGTAATTCAATTGAATATAAATTAGAATAATTATTATCGTGCATTTCTCCATTTATTCCTTTTAATTTTTGGTAAATTTTGAACATGAGATTTGAAGCACACATGCGCGTCCTGTATTCTTATTTAAAATATTATATAAGAATAAGATGTGTTTAATAATATGTAATTGTGTGGGACCAAAGTGATGTAGATTAGACTGGAATGTAATTGTCAACAAATAGAACGTACCCGGGTGTTTAATGGTGCATATATTAGTAATCTTTTTTTTGCAGTGAGAATAATACCTGTAACCGATGGATACACCCTTGGGAAGAATGGAAACTTCCTTCCAATGGCCATCTCAAGTCTAGAAAAATCAAACAAGTTTTTATCAGTTTGCTCGGGGTAGCTAAATTTCTGAAAGTTTAAGGATTCATGCATGCGCTTTATTGTTTTGAATATGTTTATTTTCGGTGAAAAAGTATTTTAGTTTGTTTTATTTCTTGCATTTTTAAAATCCTAAATTTTTAATTATATAAATAATCTTAAATTTTTAATTATACAAAATTTTTTTTGATTTAGTAAGTGTCAAAAAACTTGATCATTTTTCCTGACGCATTATCCTTCTTTAATCCGCACAAGCTTCTTAAATGTATTCCCTCTTAAATTAAACCATAAAGTAATGTGAGCGAGCGATTTTTTAACTCATGAATAGCTTCTTCATCGGCACTTCATTCTAACTCGGTCACTTAATGTGAGATCCATTTTTTGTCACCCACATCTGGATTTCACTTGCCACGCAGTCTAGGTCAGTCGAGTTTTTCGCGTAGTATTCCAAATAGGTATTTTTGTCAACTGCCTCACCTCAAAAAACAATTTTCAGATTTATTGGAATTTCTCTGAAAATTGTTCAAGCATTTGCATATTTATTGGCTGTTGCACTTGATAAGGACGCACTTATTGTTATTTATACATACTTCATTCAATTATTCATTACCATATTTTTTTTCCTTTTCTACGTTCCCAACTCAGGTGCTGTGCTCGATTCGAATATTCAGTTTTTATTACTTTATTTGTTCCATAGGTCTCACTTTATCATTTGTAAATAACTAAAGGCAAAAGATTTTTCACAAATTCAAAACAAATGTGGAATGCTTTTACAGTTAAACTTTCTCATTCCCAGTAGTTTGCTTAATTTGCAAAACCCAAAATATGCAGGATTAGATGTTTGACTGCGGAAATATGCAAATTTTTTGCTGGAAAACAAGTGAAGAGATCACCAATGTTTGATTACTGATCTGGTTTCAAGTATATTATTAATTTTTCGCACTTTCTTTGCAATTTTCCTTCTTGCACATGTTTTAATTTAAAATGTGCGACGAATGTGGAAAAAATTGCACAGATGTGGACACTGTCTTGCCAAAAAAACACAAATTAAAGAAAAGTGAAAAAGTAATGATAAAATGAAATTTGCATTTATGCTTTGTTACTTGAAATTGTGCATCTGTTTGAACTGAAATAAATCGCAGGGAAAGATGCAAATGTGTATACTACTGGCATTTTCTCATCCTTTTTCTCATCGTTTCAAATTTATTCATATTTTCTTTGAGGTGAAATATAATTGTCAGTTATTTTTTGTTTAATTTCTTCTTAAATCCAAGCTTTTGACTTCAAAGCGATCTAAAGCTAGCGTGCTATCACGCAATTATGCATGTGTATTTGCAGTTAAAAATTTTCATTTTTATGCGTGTTATGTGTGCGTATTTGATTATACATTTCTACATTTGTGCTATTTAACTTGTGTTTTAGTTTCGAATAAAAAAGTGGCGCATTCACACGTATCACGGACCTACACTGTTGCATTTCGTTTACGCTTGATTACATTATTTTGCAGTTAATCAGGGTTCTAGAAAGAATTGATTTATACTTTACAATATTTAAATATTGATCGTTTTTCTAAAAATAAACGTGATCATACTGGAATAATGAAGGCAGTAATTATGTAAGGTCAAGGATTTACATTCAGTTAAATTCTATAGAAAGATTTTTGTCATGCTTTATTATTGTGAATGAATTGCTGAATGATTTTTTATCTCTTTAGCTAACGGTTTCATCTTTGTGATAAATCTTAATCTGATGCTAATCATAATAGTGGATCCTTTCTTTTATATCATTTCAAGCATTATAGAGAAAGCTTTATTTGAGTTATTACACACTTTCAAAAAATTATTCAAATTTGCCAGCTGACAAGCGTTAGCATAAAAATTAGAATGATGTAAGTAATCATTTTGACTGGTTTAAATTTTAGCATTAAATACTAATTATTTTATAGTGCAAGATAATGATCCATGTAAAATTTTATTTGCAAAGAAAATAAATTTTTTTACCCGATCATACAAAAACATGACTCAAAGATTGCAAGCATTGTATTATTTTGCTTATTTGCCTTCACATGGATTTCTCACAAATTCTTGAGTAACTGGAAACAGTATTCTATGGCTTTAAAAAAACTCTGTAGATTTAATATCAAAAATTCAAAAATACCTTCCTAAGACAATTACTGTTAATTAATTTTCACCTGGCTTCCAAGCATGCTCAATATGCAAATTTTCTGCTCAGCTCAGTGAGTAAATGTGCGCATATATATTATAACTTCATTATAGTTTACTAAGCTTTCTTTCTTTTTTATATTTTTTCGTATTTGTGAATTTACAACTTTTTAAAATCGAAATTTGTCAGAAACTTGAGATGAATTTTTTTGGAAAGTGAACTAGTATTCAGCTGCAAACAAAGATAGATGTTTTGTTGTTTCTCAAAAACCAGTCCTAATTTCGTAAGTAAATTTTATTGTAAAATTATTTAGTTGATATTGGAAAATTGCTATTGAATTGCTTCATAAAAAATGATCTTGAAAATTATTCAGATTCCACGCTCATTAATTACATGCGTTGAAATCCTTGAAGAAAATTTCATGAAAACTTTTGTTGGCAACTCATTATATCCAGCAAATTATGCAATCTTGATCGTCAAAATTATTAGTGAACTAATTTCTGTGAAATCAAAGAAATTTCCGTCAATAATTTGTGTAGTAGCGAGAATGAGTAAGCACTGAAAAAAGCTTCTTCTGAGCTTTATTTGATGATATCAAAATCGGCATTATGATATGTCTCTTGCACTCATTCAAATATTCCATTGATCAAGAGAAACAGATGGAATCTGATCTGCTTTGCAGCGCAATTATTATAGTGCGTACCAATCACTGATCGTTCAATCTTATGCTTCTTTGAAAATATTACAAATATTTTTCTCAAGTCAAAATTTTATCCACAATGTTTGAACATTTTTCACATTTGCACAAGCTGTGGTGATTAATTAGTACTAACAAAATTACTTCAAAGACTTTGCTTGCTTTGCATAGAATCAGTTCGTTGCAAGAATACAATCGCTTAGATGTTTGAACTCGAACTTTCTTCCAATTTCGACCGAGAAAAGTTTCCGGAGTTATAAGCAAAACAAAGTTCGAGAGCAAGCGAACGAATTCTTTCACTTTACTGAAGTATTCATATTCTTGAATGAACCAGTTATGCACTGCTGTGATGAACTAGCATTTTTTTCTTCCTAAAACTCAGTCGCATGTTTAGTGAACTTGGAGGTGGAATTATTCGATGACCTTCGAATTCAAACGCGAATCAGATCACGAAGAAGATTATAATTTTGATTATCATTTTTTGTTACACGTAATAGACAAATAAGATTATAATTTTGATTATCATTTTTTGTTACACGTAATAGACAAATCTTCAGCGTGTAAAAATTTTGCATATCATTATGTTGTTAACTGAAAAGGTTGAAGCCACGTGAACTTTGAATTTGGCTCTCAAAGATAGCAAATGTAGTGCATTGAAGACGTTTGGCGGGAATTGCTGGTTGAGTTACGAAAAAGCTGATAAATTGATGGTTTTAAAGTGATAATCGGCAGAGATATCCAAAATGATTAATTATTAGAAATCTTTTGTTTTGCATTGTGCATTTTTCTTTTCCGTTCTTGAGAATAGGAGATTTTCGAGAATCTTTCATGGCTACCTGTTTATTAGTTTGTTCACTTTGTTTATTTGTTCGTTTACTTTTTTAATTCTTCATTTCTGAATCTCTGCTTCCTCTTTGTGGGAGCAAAATTTTCATTTCATCCCAGCTTTTGAGAAAACAAAAAAGAGGCAGAATCTTATCCTTTTTTTGTTTGCTATTTTAGTAATTGTGAGTTCAGAATCCTGCGTTTAATACGATAAAATAATAATTAAGTAATTCGATTATTGTAGGCATTGACATAGTATGAAGTTAAAAGTAGTGATTACAGGATAAGTTTAGCAAAATCATGAATAAATTGATGTTTGGATGCCAAAATAAAAGCATCACTGTAAGAGCAATGATTTTTAGAATGCGACATGATAAGAATGAATAGGTATCAAAATAAGAAGTCATATTGATAGTGGATAGAAAGAATAGAGTAATTGGTAATGTGAAATGATTGCCACCATGAAATGATGGATTTTGCTCGTACTGTCATTAAGATTATGAATCCTGTCATAATCATGGCTGTTTTTTTAAATAATACTAATAGTGAAAAACTACTGATAATGATAATCACAGTTTGGATGAAACATACTGTATAGTAACTGTGCTGTTTACAGTACAGAGATGTAGTTTCCAATGGCTGCTGCTACGGAGGTTTTATCTTGGCATTCAAAAATTATTTTTGATTGCAAAAACTTCAGTTGGAAGCATCTGCTAAAGGGGAAGCATTTCCGAGCACATTTCGTTTCAATTACTTGTCGCAAAGAATGCACCGCGATCACCTCTACAGATATATTACATAAGATATGGGTAGAAAGAAGATAACTGTAAGTTTCGGTGCTGTTTGCAAATGCTGCAGACACGTGCTAAGATTGTTTATACATGAGTAACTTTGATAATGATGTTAAATACAGGATGGTGTGCATATTTTGACAGTATCTATAACAGTTGATTGTGCAGGCAGTTGCAGTTGCAGTGGCAATGGCAGCAAGAGTTATGAGTTGCGCACTTTGAAGCAGAACAATCCAAAAATTATTGTTGTTGTATTCTGTTCATCATCAAACAGAATAACTTGTCATTACTGACATTATTGCATTATCACTCCATCTTGCATCATTGTAATCAATTTATTCATCTTTTCTTCACATACATCTTTGTCAATTTGCGCCTCATTCTCAACAATGATTTGAAGGTCGTCGTGAGACAGCTAAGATTGCTGCAAAAAATGATAATTTCTCGTTTTACTCAAAATTTTTCCTGCATATTTGGTGAAAACTTTTGAATGCTTAACTTATGAGATGAGTGCATACAAGTGCGAATATTTATGCCAAGTAGCCCCTCAGTCGGTACTCACTGCCACTTCACTTTCTTCATAACTTTACTACTTGTTCTACTTTTGTCTTATTGTATGAAAATTTTTATATTCCCATTTTTGTCATATTATTATTATTATTATTATTATTGCATGAATATTAGTTCAATTCTTATCAAATATTTCACACCTGTTGCAGATGAGCATAAAGATTGCTCGCTAATATATTAAGAAGCATTTTGCACAGTTTTCGAATAAAAAAATAAAGTTTGAAGTAAAAACAATAAACATGTCTTTCGCCTCCGTTCAGTTTAAAAACCTTCTATATTAATTGAGAGATTGTACGTGTGTTTAAAAGTAAAATTTATTTTTCATATTCTTCACTGCTTCTCCTTCGTATTATTTGATCCAGCTTATTGAGCAGTCGTCTGTTCCTGACCTGACCTGGTCTGGCCCGATCTGATTCGATTTGATCTAATCGACGTTGAGAACGCAGACTTGACGTGACTCCATTCATTCATCTTTTTGCTCTCCACACAGTATGAATGTTTTAGTGTTTCTTCTCGAGGTCGAATGCTCTATCCATTTTGTTCCTTTCCACATCAGTCATTGATTGATTCAACATCATTCAGTCACCTTTGCATTATCTATCATTACAGTAATATGCAAATTTTTGTTTGAATATCGCAGAGCTGTGATTCTGACTTGTGACCCTTGTCTACTTTCATCATATACCTTTATATTCTATTTCTTATTCACTCATTTTGTGTATTATTGTTAATAGTGACATTAATATCAATATTATGGTATTGTTGTGGTAACATTTCTGTTCCTAATACCACGATGACATGAGAGTGTTGTCTGGCGGCAAGCAGTTCCTTGCGGTTATTACACTTTCTTTCCCTTCACATTTTATTCTCTCTAATGCAACTTTTCATCACAAGCAGAATGTTCTCTTTTTCCCTTTCACTGTATTATTTCATTGAGAATTTGCTTTTTCCCTGCAACCTTTCGCTTTCTTTGTTTTGCATATTCAACTCCACCCGCCTCTTGTCCATCTGAAGCTGCGATTAATCCCTGAGTCTCAGCACAGTAATCAGTAATTTTGTCTTCTTCCAATTGCGATTTGAGTAAGTCAGACTAAGAATTGATTGCAGTGTAGAAAATGACCTGAACTTATTTGTTTTTTGCATGAAGCTTCATGTAAGTGTATCTCAGTTAAATCTATCTAGTGATCACTCACTTCATCAACTACTTACTGAGTTCATAATCAATGCTAGTAATATTCCATGTGAGCAAAGATGACATCTGAAGTTAACTTTACATTAATATGTGCAACATTTGTTGCAATTAAATTGAACATGGACGTACTTTTGGTACAAATGAGTAATCAGTAGTAATTTGGCAATAGAACTATTAATTTATCAGAGAATATTGTGTGATTAAGTACAGAATAAGAGTCTGTTTTCACATAAGAAGCGTTTGAAATGTGCTAATTAGCGAGGTGATATTATTCAGTATTTATTTTATCGCTATGTACGCATCGAACGAAAGCATAGCTTGCTGTTACTTTGCTCATATTCACTTTCTCGCTATTTCTTCCTCCCCTCCACAAAGTTTACAAATTCATTACTTGCTCGTTCCTTTCCGTTCTCTTCTCACTTTCTTCGCTTGCACGCTGTTCCAACCCATTACATTACTTTACAATATATTCATTACTCAACCTCTGCTTCCTATTATACTTGCAAACATTATACAAATAACAATTATATTCGCTCACAAAGAGCATTCATTAAATCTAGCTAGCAGTTGCTTGCAGTAAGCTAGAGCAAATTACTGTTCACTTGCTTACAAAGTAAAATTTGAGCGAAATACTCCGCGCGAACATCATTTAAAAATTGATTATGCTTTTAAACGTGACAGATACAGTACTGTTATATCTACGTCACTGCAACCAGTCACATTCTATTATTATATCTAATTGAATTCGGTTAATCTAATTCTTACCAACTGTTTTTGGATGTACAAACAATTTTCTTTCTTCGAATTATTTCTCGAATCCTTGCTTTCTCTAACATTTATCGACGGTAATTTGGGATAGGATATTTTCACTTCGGTGACAAACCAGTAGAGTTATGCTCTTAATTTAAACGGGTTTACGACACATTGACCCAGTAACCCCGAACGGGTCAGCCGATGACCTAAGAAATTAGCGGTTGGAAGCAAAGTGTAATTTTTTTGTTTTTTTTCTACAATTGTTGATTTCAATTTTAATTGTTACAAATCATTTTTTCAGGTACTTTTTGATTTTATCAATAAAGTAATTGAATCTGTCATGCATCAGTTATTTTAAAATGGATTATTTCAAACTTAATCACACTTACACATTTCTTGTTGTTATTGTTTTTGTGGTTTTTTTACATATCGATTAGTATATTTACAGCATCACATCCGACTTACTCTACTTTTTAGCACTGAAGTACAAAGTCAAAAAATTTAGAGCAAATTCACGCATGATAATCTCATGTTTATTTGTTCTTTTTTAAAAGTGTTTAATTTGCTATTGTAAAGGAGCGAATGTTTAAAAAATATAATATTTAACTTAAAGTTTTGTTATTCACAATATAATAAATTGTAAATGGAACTGGGACTACTATAACGAAAACTCAATAACAAGAACTTAATTACTTAATTACAGGAAAACGACCAAAAGGAGTGATAACAAGTTTTTTAAATATGTTATAGAATAAATATTTTTTTTAATATATTAATTAAATTTCGAATAACCGTCAAATATATTGCATACTCAGTTTATATTTTTGTCTCCGACCATTTCTGTCATTTCATGCGTTTTCCAGTAAATTACATCTTAATAATTTGCTTTCACTTTTCAAGTTTCTGTGATATGCACTTTATCATTCAAGGTCGCATGTTGTTTATGTTTACTAAATTGAATATTAATCACCAATTTCATTGCTGTTATGATGAGTAAATTAATACTAAATAGTAAATAATACTAATAAGAGTAAACTTCTCTTTCTTGTTGTAAGGGAGTATATTTTTTTTAATGGCATGACATGAATAGTGATGCAAAAGTAAATCGTTACTTGCAAAGAAGTATTTGCCATATAAGGAATATTTGATTGTTGACGTTTTTTAAAATATCCCTATCTATTTCTGTCATTTATTTACTGACCTCACACCCATCACGTCTATTTATTTACTGCTATATTATTTACTTTACTCACTTCATCCAGTAGTTTTTGTTTCCTAGGCTGGCATTGTAACTACATTAATCAAAAGCATTTCTCTAACTTTCTGTGTGTTTTCTAGAAGAACTTGTTCATCTATTAAAACTTATTTGGTGAAGAAAGCAGATGTTTTGTTACATTAATAAATCAACCTGATATAACATCTCGCCTTATCATACCCATTGGTGTTGGTGTTGCAATTTATCATTCTTTCTTTACGTCTTTAGCTGAATATTTTCTACACGTCCCTGTACGGTTTTTAATTCTCAGATAATTACTGTTTCAATATTTTACTTCCATTAAGTAAGTGAAGCATTGAAGCAGTAATTAATTGATGATTTATTCTTATTTGGCGTTTATTCTATTTTACTTTGCACGGCCAGTAGCGTTATTATAAATTTCTCACTTTTACCATTATGTTTAGTTTTTAAGCTGTTTCATCTTTTGCATTATTCAAAATATAATTGTATATTTCTCTTTGTTGAAAAATTTAAAAACAAAGCCATGGATAGTAATTGAAGACAGAAGCCATAGCTTGATAAATTTTGACATTTAATTTATGTAGGAATGAAATATGATTGAAAGTTAGGTCAGTCAGCTCTAAATCAATCATTTAACTTTATTAATCACATAACTGTTGTCGCTGCTTTGCTTGTTTTATGTACTTCGGATTATTATTCTTTAATTCGTCACGTTATTCATGTAATTTGCGTTTTTAGTTTCGTTGCATACGCCATATCATTAGTAAGTTCTCAATGTTTATACACTTATTATAACGTTACTCTATCACGTATTATAACGTTACTCCATAAAAGTTGTCACAGCACCTTAAATGCGTAATTTTATTACCGATTACAAAATATGACCTCAAGTTGAAATAATAGTTTGCATTACGCAGTCAGATAGGCAAATATGCAGTATATTTTTATTACAAGAAAAGTGACTATAAGAGTTATATTATCAGTAATAAAAAGTCATGTCTTAACTAACTGTCTTTTATCAAAAATTTTTGTTGTCCTTGAAAATTTTTGCCCTAAATATGGGATTAATCGTATAAATTTATTTTGAATTTATGTGACGAAAATAATTTTATCTTGTTCTTTCGTTTTAAGAAATTGCATTTTTCAATAAGATGATGTATGTGCCTTCGTTTGATGTTATCGAAGTTAATTTGTAAAATTGATGCCAATTTATTGAATTTCAGATGAACTACGGATGAAACCCATCAGCAAATATTTTTTAGATGCTATCAGTGCATTTCCAGGTTTAGAAGTGCATAAATTCTTCCAAATTCATGGCAAGTATTGTCAACATCAAAAAATAAAAATCTTATTCATATATATATATATGAATTTATTAAGATATGTTGTTGCTGACTGTGAGCTACTCTAGACACTATATGTACAGCCATTATAAAAATTTTTGTTGCGTAAAAATAACAGCTCTTTTAAATAAGTTTGTAAGATTTCATTTCAGGACTTCGTGGGAGCAGTACGCATGGAAAACCGGTTATTGAATTACGATTATCAGCGGAAGTGCCTTTTGATCTTTTGCCTTCGTTAATTTTTTCCACGTATTCTCTTTACACAAGGTATGGTGGTATTAATAACAACAAATTGAGTCCGACTTTTGCTCCTTAAAATAGCAATGCCACTTTAGGCAATTCCTATACATTACATGAATGTGCTCGTTTTTTCAGAGACTTTTCTGTTGGAGTTTTGATAAATTTACCGATTGTAGGAGTTCTTCTTTTAAGGATTTAAAAATTAAATTTACATTTGATAATTTATAGATTAATTATTTCGGGACGTTTTTTTATAGATGCGGCGATAAAAAACATACTTTGTACATAATCATCGATATTCGTGATTGCTTAGAGGAATCCCTTCACAGTTTTTCACAGTCTATGCAACGCTCAGCTGTAAATTACCCACTGCCTTTATTATATAATTGCTATTAATTTTTTTTCAGTAATATTTATTAAACGAATTTAGTGTGGTAAAAAAGAATGTATTTCAAATACGCGCTTTATTCATTGTCAAATTTAAAAGAACTGAGAGAAAAAGATAATAATGCAGAAAACAGTTCTATCACTAAAATTCACTTCATTAAAATATTATGCATTCTTCTTTTAGTCATGGCTTGAGGGTACGATTGACTGCATAGTATGGGTTGTCGGGTCATGTTTATACAATATAGAAACTATAATCAATGAAGATCTCATTTTGTCACGAACTAAAGTATGTTATCATATTTTCATAAAATACTGATATTCTATTTTTTTAAAAAGAGAATGTCGCGATTACTCAGCTTTGCGTTTTGTCATTTTTATTATAAAAATAGTGAATGACATCATCTGCGCAGCTTTTAATCTTTAGAATGTCGTGACAAGTATTGAAAGGCTTACGAGTCACATTGAAGCGGCCAATTTTTCAACAAATTTAGGTGGTTTGATTAATCCCGAAATTACGCGAAGCTTCTTCCTGATGCGATCTGTTAGTTATGAAAGTTTGTCTCGATGCGTAGGATTGAAATTTTTAAGTTGCAAAGCAAAGTTTGATGTATTCATTGTTTTAACTGTTATTGGAAGATCTGGAATCATTTAACAAAACTTAATTAGATATTTTGCATAGATTTTATGAAAAATACTGAATATTTTCATTTTTATTGGTCGTCAGTTGCTCTATAATGAAAAATATGATTATTTACTAATTCTATTTCTTTATTACTCGTTGACTGACCCAGAACAAATCTTATTTTAATGGTTCTTCATGAGATTCGTGAGAACTATTACACTATTTTTACTGTTATTCTTTGTAAATTTAGCAATTTTTATTATATAAAAATAAGCTATCCGTTCATATGTTGTATTTGCTTAGAATCAAGCTTTATTTCAGAGTGTGGAAGACTTGTTAAAAAGAACTCATCAAACAGCAAAACTTTACATGCGGTTACACGAGCATTTGAAGCTATTCGAGACGCCACAAGATTTTAGAAATATCAATACTGATCTATTGCGAATTCAAATTGAAAAGTTTGTCGCTTTCTTCATCATTTTCATTCGCTGCACTAAAACTGCATTTGCTTCCAAATGTAAAGAAATTGAAGTCAAAATATAAGCTTATAGTCCTTTGCATTAAATACATTATTTATATGCATCAATAAAATTGCGTGAAAATAGATTAAAGAATAACTCTCGGAAATAAAATTTTGGTACTGTGAGTACTCGGGAAAATTTACTACATTGGAAATTTTTATGCAGATTTCACATTTATTGTTTATGCACATTTAGCTTTTAGTCATTATAATGTTATAGTAATCTAAGTGGATTTTTTTGTGATGTCTAAATTTTCCCTATGAACTTCGCTACTAAGAGCAAATGACGAGGATCGTATTAGCAGGAGTACTTTTCAATTATTTTGTTAAGTAATTTAATTGTTTCAATACGTATCGTATTATTGCTAAGTGCTGAAATGAAATCTTACAAACTTTATTTTATGATAAGATATGTATATTTTTGAATACAAGATTAATTTTGATGGTGCTCAAGAATTGTGTTTATTCACTGTTAAGCTCCTTTTTGTGCATACAGACATTGTTGTACTTTACAGTTTGAACAATCAGTGGGATGCTGCGAAAAACGAACCAGATGTAGTATTTTTGTTACAGTGTGGAGAATCGCTATGTGAAGAGTTAAAGACACAATATTGCGATCTATTGCATCTTGATTCTTATCTCTATAGGCATGTTATTTTCATGTTTTCACTGTTTCACTTAAATTTGTTGAAAATATTTTCGTAATTGTAACTGCTAAATTTGAAACAATGTTTGGAGATATTTAGTATCGAAGAAACATGGCTCTTTTATTGCAGGTAATTAACTTCTGTATTATTGAAATTTCTAACATGTACTCTTTTGTTATGAACTTAATTTCAATTTCCTCTAGTAATATAGTTACCATTCAATTGTGCATATTCTTTAGAACTACGGTGAAGAGTGCTTAAGTACGTATACTTCATCTTTTTTTGTAGTGAAGCAAATTTTCAAAGTCATTATTCTCTAAATGTTCTTTTTCGTTTTCTAAAGCACGAAAAATCACCAGCAATATGCCTTTCTTTGCTGAGAAAGCGGTTGTTTTTTTTTCATCAATAAGATCAGAAGAATTTATCTTCTTTCTTTCTTATAAGGCACTGATTGTACCTTTTGTTTCTAGGTAATCATTTTTTGGTTTTTTGTACTTTTTGTCTATTAACAAAATATTTATTTTAAGTGTTAGGTGTTAATGAGTTTTGTATATCAAGCATATATTTGTTAGCTTTTGAGGTTAATATTAATTTATTTAAAAAACATTTCTAATTTTTGTGGTGGTTGCAATTCTATTTAATAAACATTTTGTGATTTTATTATTTAGTTTCTAATGTCACTTTTGTTTTTTTTTCTTTAATTGCATGCTTCAATTATATTATTAACGTTTATTTTTGTCATCAATTTTTTACAGTGATGTGATGGAGCGCGCAGTATCAAGCTTCGAAGAAGTTAAGTTAGCCATGCAACGAAGTAATTCCAGTATATTAAAACGACTGAACGCTCTTCATTGTGTGTTAGAAGCAGTTGATTTTATTAAATACGTTGATGAGGTTTGATTAAGTAATTCTCATAAGTTTTTCGGTATTTCTATGAATAGAAGTTTCGTCAAGGATTTCTTTTGGAATGATTGATGTTTTCTAAAATTTTTTCAGATGACAAAAGTTATCAATACTGAAATGAATGTACTGGAACAGTTGAAAATTGTCAGGATATTTAGTATTGTAAGGCTCACCGCACAAGTCTGTTTGAATTCTGAATTGATAATTTTGAGATTAGATATTCTATTAGCTCTTCTGATATGCTGTTGTTGTTGTTGTTTTTTTTTTGCCGAATAATACGTTCAGTACTTTATTGTATTTTAAAATTATATCATGCAAAATAAGACAACACAACCTTATAAATAATATTTCAGATTAAACAAGTGGATAACAAAGTTACAGAGTTGACAGAATGTCTGGATGAAGCTGATGATCGTTTGGAAAAAGCGAAACATTTATCAGAAGAAGGCTCATTTGGAAATGCTGATCGGGAAACGATTGTAAATACATTCAGTTCCTTTAGTACTTTCTTAATATCCTGCAAACAACGTATTAGTGAAGTAAAGCCTATTGTTCAAGCAGCACTTGATTCCCGTATTCTGATTGATCAGGTTTTTGATTTGAATTTATCTAAAAATTAGTAGTCAAATGAAGTTTGTGTAGCTTTTTTTTGACTTACTCAGAATTTCCTTTATACTGTTTGCAAGAAGAGTTAAATATTGAAAATATGATACTTCAGCTGTATGATTGGGTTCTGCTTTATGCTAAGAGAAATGGCGACAGCAAAGAAAAGGAAATGCTGATTTTGAAATATCCATCTGCCGCTGTTGATCGTCTTCATGAATATCTTGTTTCTGGTTCGAATGATTGCGCTGTAAGTTTCAATATTTCAAATCGCATGTAACGAATAGTTTGGCAAGTCTATGAATCCAACACAAAGAATAGTTTTTAATTATTTATGAAATGCTTGTTGTCTTCAAAATAATAAAAACTGAGTACTTTTCAAGATAATTAATTTTATTTTAGGTTCGACAAGAAATCAAAAAGCTGCTAGTTGACTGCGAAAAAGCTATCACTGATTTAGATCCTGCAGTAAAAATTTCTGATTTGCATTGTGAGATAAGTGCAAGTTCAAGTAGGGGAAATATTGATGGTACTGTCATTCAAGAAGCTAATGTTATTGATTCATGCTTCAGTGGTGACTGTTCCGTTATGGATTTCTTGCTGACGAAAAGTGGTTCCGATCTGTCAGATTCAGTTTCAGACACTCCAATAGAAGTTTATTCTGATGTTGAGGAAAGCTTTAATATTAATTTACGAAATGAATTGAGTGATGTCACAAAACGCTCTCAGCGATCAACTAGCCCAGCCGCGACTCAGTACGAAATACCAATTTCAAAGGTGACTAAATGCGTGAAACATCGGCAGCAAGCATTTATGGTACTTTTTTCTGTGTATGTATGATTAAATTTGAAGTATCATTTCTTTGCTTTTTGATCATAATAAATTAGTGTAATCATAATTTTAGGATCAAGCAGAATTGGAAGAAATTCGATGGCGCCGTAATTCTTGGGCACCATCAGTGCATCCAGAATCACTGGAAGTTGTTGAAGAATCTGCAATTGGAGCTGCACCTGTTACTCTTGATATGACTAGTAAAGTATGTATTTCTTGTATTCATATTTACACTAACTTTATGTATTAAATTTGTTTGCATTACTTTTTATTTTGCAAAAAATGTGGAGAAGACGTTTAATTTATACTAAATTCTGAAACTATATTTATTCAAACAAGGTTTTTAATCAAGAATCTAATGAAATGTTATTAAATAATTGTTCTTCTGCTTGTTGATAATAATTTTGGCTTTGTGAAGATAATAACAACAATGTCAACTAATACGTTACACAAACGCCTGGACCAGAGACGATCTGTTAGTACTGTACCATTGCGTCTTCCTAACCCATTTTTGATCAATGGAACTGCTCGGCCTGGATCAGCACGATTTGTTATATCACAGAAATCTCGACGTCCATTGATTCAGGCTTCTAGTAACGATGTTTTAGAAGAGGTTTTTACTCTATTTTTTGTAGAGCACTAATTTTCATGATTAATTTGTTCAGATAAATAGGAATTTGTAACGATTGTTTTTTTATAGGATTGCCGTTCTGCTCTTAGTGCTTTTCAGTTTTTGGATGATGACTGTTGCAGTTCAATAGAATCATCTCAGCCGTCTCTTACATCTGGTTCATATTTCATCATCGTATAATCTAATTTCTCAAAACTGATTGGAAACAATTTGATGTTTCTTGTAATTTATAAACTTTTTTGGAACGTCTTTGAGAGATTTTGTCTCAGTAATTTTCCGTTATGTTTTTATAGTAGGAATATCTAAAATTCCTATTACTTTCTTTTTTGTATTAAATATTACATGAATACTTCTAGAATTTTCCGCACTGGATTTTTCAATGCGTTCGGAACAGATTGATATGATTCGAGATTGGTTAAGTCCGGCAAAAACTAGTGACGCAAATTTCAGAATTGAATGCACTGTTGTACGAGATTTATTAGATTCAGAAATCGATTATGTAGGTGCCTTGAGACTTGTGGTTCAGGTAAAGTCTTATTTTCTTTTGTGATCACTTATGCTTTCGAAAAATAATAAATCTTCGTTCCATCGCATCGCAGTTGTTTTCTATATATTTGAAGTGCAAAAAATTAAGGCAATAGAGTAATCACTCTGATTATTTTTTGTTGTCAAGTATGATTTTATGCAATATTTCCTAGGCAGACATTCTTCTAGGACTTTGTTCCTGAAATGTCTCGAGTTGATATTCCAAGTGCACTTCGTGGCAAAAAATCATGTATTTTTGGGAATATCGAAAAACTTTTTCAGTTTCATGCTCATTCATTTTTGCCTCAACTTATTTCACGGCTAAGGTAAGCTGTTTTCTGGTATTATATGTTATTGATTTTCCCTCCGTGTTCAAATTAAGATTCAATGCATAACATATTAGTTCTTACTATTATCAAGTTCTTAATTCTTTACTTGTTGTAGGTTTCGCAGTTCTAATGAGTCACTCTCAATGACTATTGGGCAATTATTTCTCGATAACATTAACTCTTTTGATTTGTACGCATTGTATGCGAAAAACAAGCCTAGATCTGATCAATTAATGATCGAAGCTGGACAAAAATTTTTCAGTTCCGTGCAGGTTGGTTGAATCCCTCTTTAGACAGATAAAATGGTAAATTAGTGTTTCATTCAATCATGAGGTACTTTCTGATCTTGTGATCAAACCTTTCTATGCTTCTTTCTCGTCATTTTGATATAATTTTTTAGAGTATGGCCGACCTATCTCATCTATTAATTAAACCAATTGAAAGAATAAGCAAGTATGCTCTTGCACTTCAACAGCTTCTCAATGCCGCTTCTCCTAATAAAGTGGTAACTTAATAGTGCTATAATAAATATTTTCTTCCTAATTTGGTTCTGGGAAGCTGCAGTGATTAGTATTGGATTCCAGGAAGTCCTGGATGTTTTGGATAAAGTAGCTATGATAGTTGGTCAACAGATTCGTCGCGGCACGGATTTGTTAGCAATGGAACGAATCAGTGGTTGTGATTTAAATCTCAAAGAGCAAGGGAGCTTGTTGCGACATGATACGATGTATGTTACTGAGAAACGTGGTCTGCAGTCTAAGAAACGTGTACGGAGTGCATTTCTTTTTGAAAATTGCGTCGTTCTCACGAAACCAAAATTGTCTCGTTCGTGGAGAGGAAGTACTTTGGATGAGCTGAAATACAAAAACAGTATACAGGCTAGCAAATTTTATTTGTCCAATTATTTTTTATTTTTATTCATCTTCAAGATATCCCTTCCGTCATACACTTTCTACATATAATGAGTCAAATTTTTGTTGGGTAAAGCTTGTACAGACCCTTCCTCTTTAGCCAGCAATGTTACAGGTCTCTGATCTACCATAATATTATCGCTCTATTATTCTGATGTAATCATCGGCTACGCTTCAATTTCTCTCAAGTGTTGCAGTCGATGAGACATTTTCATTGGATAAAAATTCCAAATTTGACTATTACTTTGTTTGTGCACTGTTTGTATTCTATGCACTCTGTTTTAGATGACTGATTGTGGCTTAACGGAAATGGTAAAAGATTCGAGAGTCAAATTTGAATTGTGGTTTAGGAAGCAAAAGAATTCATTTACATATGTAATGGAAGTAAGTCATCAATACCTTTATGTAATCTCATGTTACTTATACTTGCGCTTTTTTCATAAAATTAAACTATGTTACGAACTTTTGGAAAAAGTCTTATCATTACAATTTTGTTTCAGGCTCAAACTCCTTCTATTCGTGATTCTTGGGTCGAAAATATCCGTCACATTTTGTGGGAACAAGCTATTCGAAGCCGTGAGAAAAATATTCGTGAAAAAGCAAACATGGGCATTGAAATACATTCTTCGTATATTCATTTAGGTCCAAGAGCCACGGTACAGTAATATTTACTATTTGAATAAATGGTATGGATGAAGAGTGATAGGAAAAGTTGATTAAATAGCAGTTATTCACTTTGAGAACTGTAAGAAATGTTGGATAAAATTCTTAACGTTGAATGAGAATTCATTTCGAATGTGTATCATATTACTGTTTAATACGAATATGAAGCTGAATGATCTAAAATGAGGCGCAAATCTTGTCCCAGCTATTCAGGATGTATCATTATTAAGTGAACACTTATTTTAATTATATGTAAATATTTACTTTCTACTAGTTCGAATAAATGTCTGCGAACTACTTGGAAGCATTCTAAAACTCCAATTGCTGCTTTCTTTATAGCTCAGTGGATTACGCGATTTTGGTTTTGTGGATGGTAATCGACGACCGCGTTCTTTGATATCGTTAACAGCATCATCATGTTCAAGTTCTAACAATTTGACACGTGTCCAAAGTAATTTTCGTTCATATCGTCATGGTATGCTCATGATAGAAGTTTTGAAAACGAGACTTTTAGGCCTATATTGTATTGTTTCATTGTAGAACAAAATTGTTTTGCCCTCTTATTTATGTTAACTCCGAGAAGTATGCTTCCGTAACTAAATGACCGACTGTTTCAAGATAATCTACTTTGTTATCTTCTTTTCAATTATGTGAACTGATTTTAGTGAGTAGAGGCGTTTGTGATGTTGCTGGTGATCACCTCTGCCGAGTTGAAGAAGATGACGAGTGGGAAAGCATGAATGAATCCAGCTCGAATGTCAAATATTCAGAAAACACAATACCACGTTTCCGGGCTCCACCACCGCCAAACAGTAGTCGGAATCATCAATGAGAAAAATGTTAAATAACCACTTCTGCGAGGAATTTAGCTCTGGCGTTGTAATTATACCATTTTCTTGAACTGTGTATGCATAATTATCATGTTCCAAATGTGAGTTTTCTGAACTGTTTGGGACGAGATGACCTACAAAAGGATAAAATCTCTTAGCGTTTGTCATTTGCGTGAGTGATAATTTCATGCTTGTCGTAGCTAATAACTTCACTTTAACTTTTGCTCCATTCTTTTAGATAATTCATCACTCAGAGTTACCCAATTTTACTTTCTCCTAAGACATAAAAGTTTCCATCGATATTATTGTTTGGGTATAAAGCAGAATAATGCAAAAATGTTAACAATATTGCTAAATGATTCTATCTAATATGCCTATAAGATACTGGACGCACTAACCCAAATTTATTAATTTTCACGGCTCTACACTGTATATGTCAAATTCCAATTCGTCTGCCTTACTGAACTTAGCTCAGCTCAACTTTTCTGTATGTTTCTGTGTAGATCTTCTTTCGGCATTCTATATTAGCTTTCAAAGATTTTACTCAGATGTATATAAACACATGAATAGATTATAAGCTCATCAACTATTTTCTAGTAGTTTAGAAGTATCTCATGACGTGCTAATATTACAGTTAGATAGAAAAAAGTAAGAAAGTGCATAGTTAGCATTCGCGTTTGCGAACGTTGACTTATTAAAACGATGTCACTTAATAGCAAAATGGAAATAGTAAAATATGAAACAAATCTAAGTCAACATTGCATTCATTCTGGTAAATTCTCAAATGCAGCAATCTATGCTAAGCATTCACAATAATTTATATAATACGTTCTAATAAAAAGAGATCAGTCGTTTCGAGTTCGCAAAGTATGATGACATAAATAAAAAGAGAACAACAGATGATATATGTGTGGTACCTTCAAATTCCCAAAACATGTACAACACCAAAACAGCTATGTCACTGACGGAAGCTGGACTTTGAAGTGTTCTAAATCGCTTTCTGGTAAATTTAGTGCAATTAGTTGGATGGGCTGGATATTTGTGTCAATCGGTAGTTGAATTGGTTGTCCAATTTGAGTAGCCTGTACGACTGAACCAGACGTTAGTGTCCCTGCTTCAGAAGGTGCTACCTGGAACGCGAAAGAATGCATTATTTACCTCCGGAATGTGACCATGTGTCATACAACAACGGATATACGAAGATTGGAGTAATACAAATTAATTTGATTTCAGCTGTTCGAAGAAGTGAAATACATACAAACTTCTAGAGTCAAGTTTTTCATCAAGCAGACTATGGAAGGCGATGACAGGAAATGGTCCAACTTTTATTACTTCACAGCCTTGAATCATTCCAACAAGAGATTTTTGGAAAAAGTTAGCGAATCAGAATTTTAGAACAAGATAAACTGTACTTGCAAAAGATACTGGACATTTCCATCGTTAGAGGCGACAGTCTCAGAGCTTTCAGAAGCTTGAACTCCTTCGTATACTTCCTGGTAAAAATATTTATGATTAAGAAAATATATTTCGAGATAGGGACGAAACTTCTTTTCTAGCTCAGTAAAAATAAAGTTAAAGGTCTGTTACAGTTAATCTGTAAATAATTTTTCTTTTTATATAATTAATTCGTCATTGCTACACTGAATTCAAACACAACTCAGGACAGCTACTGTTTTAAAATGCAGCACTCAACTGATTTTGTCCCAATCAGTGAATTTACATTTTAAAAGTAAAACAACGCCTACACAAACTAATATATTCAACATAGATGTCGTCCTATTTCACTAGCAAATATAAATAAATAAGGTTAGGACACGATCCAGCAACATGGCTAAATTGTATCCCGACACTCATTGCGCTCGTCCCGGATACAATTCTGCATGTCGATCTCCGCTGCTTTGTCGTCATTGAATCCACGGCTCTGACCAAATAAGATGTTTTTGAGTGTCTTCTTGAGCATTATCGATCGGATATATGCTTTAACATAATGGAAGTCCGTCACTATCCCATCCCAATTCATCACTACGGAATTATTTCGATCCTTCATTTCATCTTTGCTCCGAGTTTATTAGGCGGTAAATCATACTTCCGTTTCTTCTCGGTTTCGACTGCTATCAACCTGTCCTGACCAGTGATGCCAAACTAAGTCAGAGTGCTTCGTGTCGTTTTTTTTGTGCAGCAGGATGTCGTGTCTATTCCTTATTCTAATCGCAGTTCTTACTCGCTTGTCGGCTCTTATCTCCATCTCATTTTCACCCATGCGTAGTCATTCCGCATGCATGAAAATGTGTTAATACCGTGACTGTACTCGTCTGGTATAGTCGCGGTATTAACTTTTTCGCACTGTGTTGCTAGATGGCCTAGTGTGTTAACACGTTCCCTACAATGAGGGCACATATCTTTTTCAGCTCCCAGCACATTTCTCTACCGGGAGTGTCAGTATCTTGCTTCATTTTGTAAAGGCGTTCCCATGTTGGAACTACATTGATGATTTGGCCATGCTTTACGTAGCGACTTTTCTTTTCTATCTCGCTAAAGACGAGCGCTTGCTGACAGATTTTCGACAATAGTATTATCTGAGAGGTTACATTTCGTCCTGTGGTAGAGTACAGAATTACTAGAATTTATAAGCAAGTACTGTTTCAGAATTGCTTCAGAAAATGTTTCAGAATTACCATCATTAGATGAGCTAGGAAGCAAGCACGGTTTCTCCGAGCATATCTTTTGCTTAACACTGCGAAACCCATCATCCTTTAACATTTATTGTCTCTAAACATGCAGATTGAGTATAAATTCTGTATCCATCCAGTAATAAACTATCTGATAATGTAGTCTATTACTTTGAATATTTTTGGTCCCAGTATGAGCACCCTATTGTAAAAGTTTATTAAACCAATGGAGTGCTCATTTACTACCTTGATAAAATTATTTAGTGTAGTCTTGGCTAGTTGCCCAACTATCACTAAAATCACTGCTTAAAGTTTATCACAGCTTTCACGATGAGAGCAAAAATCTTGTATTCTACTATTCTGAGGTATTTATACCCTTGAGTTCCTTCTAAGAGCGCCATATGTTGGTCATACCTCAGTATTGGTGGTTGACTTTGCTGGACTAACCTCTAACCCTACTATTTTAAAGAACATCTTAAAAAATCTGTCTTAAAGAATATCTTAAAGAACATTTGGACTTCATCGGCCATAAATTTTACAAAATCCTCATCAGTTGCAAAGAGCTTGAAATTATCAGCAAATAATAATTTCTAACGAGCATTCTTTAATCAATGGAACCGTCACCCTTGGGTGCCTCATATGTAGATCCGTACACAAAACGAATAGCAGTGAGAAAAAGTTTTTACTCTAGAAAACGTCTACTTTTTTCTTTACTATGTTTTCCTCTCTATTTTTCACTGTATCTCATGTCTCTGGGAGTGTACCACCAGTCCTACGTACTTCGCTTAACTTCTAGATAAACCTTGAATTGGAGCATATTTTCGTTGAAGTAGGTGTCAGGTCTAGAGCAAATTGATTGTTTTCGAGTATTTTCTGCGCTATTACTTTCATCTTTGTGACGTCTTTGACTGCTGCTGCCAATTTTGTTACAACCGATCGCACTAGCAATGTTGTCATTTTCATAATATAGTCATAATAATGTGTCCATAACAGATAAAGGTATGACAAAAACAAGAATAGGAACCAGAAGTAGCGAAGAATAATATGTGATTTCAAAAACCAAGGAAAAGTCAGACGTTCACAATTGTCTCAAGCGTGAATATAACTTGCATGTATAATGGAATAGGACGCCATCCACGTTAACTTTATATTTCTAAAGCATTTTGGGGTTTTTAGTATAGTAGATTAAATACGTTACACTTATAGTCGACTAAATAAGTTACACTTGTAGTAGATTAAATACGTTGCACTTATCATAAAATGTGCAGAAGAAAACAAAATACATTATCCACCTGCTCCGTCTTCTTGGGATCATCTCGAGGTACGATGTCAATTAGGAAATCATACATATCATTACTAAAAAAAGAGCATATTTTAACACATTTTGTTAATATCTTTTTTTGGTCTTTTTCACAAAACCAAAGAAGCATTTTCGGTATTAATGAAAATTTTAATAAACAAATCTTTAAAATTTGTAGATACAACAAAGATAAAAAGCTGATTTAAATTAAAAAATCGTTACCTGGCTATGGCTTGAGAAACATCTGACTTTTGCAATGTCTTTCGTTTATTATCCTCTGTCAATTTCCAAGCATTTAGTGCCAATTCTTCAATAAATATTTCTGATGCTTTAGCAAGTAAACTTGGCGTTTCTGAGGCAATCATCTCAAAAACATGATTAATTTGTCACAACAATTTTTCCACATTTTCAACAAATAAGTTTGGAACTGGAAGCTTGGAACAGTGTAGACAAATGAAAGAAATTGCAAATAAATGAAGCTATAACAAATTTAATATAGAGCGAAATTCTTACAGATGTATTAATGTGTGAAAATTATAAAAAATTTTTCAAACTACTTTTAAGAACAAATTTCTCAGCAGTATGAGTTGAAATTCGAAATCAAAGTCGATTTTATCTTGCAAGTCATGAAAGAATTAAATCAAATTTACCATCCTTCTTACATCATCATCCAGTTTCATAATTTTTTTTATCCTTGCTAAGGGTAGCTGCAGATCTTGATGACGACTTGTGTCCCGTAGTGTTTTCTGTATATACATGATAATTCTTAAGGGAGCAAAGTTTGTTCAATTTCTAATTATGGTTCTCTACTTCTGATTTAGAAGTTTTTATAGTAACTTTTATAATAAACTTTTGTCACCATAGTCCATGAAAGTGCAAATACAGAGCACACCACCAAACTTTCAACTATCTGAATATTAACAAACCGGATCAATTGCATTAATTTTTGTTCGAATACGAGGCCAAAACGATTGTATTTCCCGATCTACATCATATATCTTATCTTCTTTTCCGCATTCCACATGAGACTTATCTTGCTGCAGGAGTGAAAAGACAGAAATTTAATAATGTAACTAATAAGTGGAGATGAAAAAGTTGAAGTGCCTAGTATAGAATTTACTGCTATTAAACAAGAAGTAATCTTCGCAATTTCCTTAATTGATAGACTTCAAACTTCAATCCCTTCCATCATAAGGTTCATTTGTATAATGACAGTACTGTCAAAAACAAAAAACAAAAAAAAACATGTAAATAATTTACTTTTGAAGTAGATGGCTCGGTTTGAAAGAAACGGTTTTTCTTGCGCATCACCTTTGATGGACACATATCAGCATTATTATTCTGAGACCTCTGACGATGTTTGCCATTAGTTGCAGTCATCTCTGAAGCGTAGAGCCAATCGCCCTACAAAAGTGTCCTAGAAATTACCAATATCAGGGACTTTCAGATGAATGAAAATATATACCTAATGCTACTACGTAAATATATTGTTATCAGTATAAAAAAATTTCTGTAATTTACTTTTCAGTAACTTTTTTCCAATATAACAAAAAAACGATACCAATGCACGCAAACACTTTCACGAACGGTTCCGGAAAATAAAGTTATTACCACAAGCTTTTTGTTTACAAAATAATTACTTCTCTTACACATTCATAACACTTCATAAAAAGGTATATTAAGATTCTTTAGATTCCAGTCCATTCTTATAAAATGTAACATATATATATATATAATTTTGTTACATTATATATATATATATATATAATCTATTAATTTGAGAGTAACGAGACTGCCGAAAGCTATAACCAATGCAGATTTGATCTGAATACTTTTGCCTATGTCGAAAACCATTACCCAACTCGCGTAATTTTTGCTACATCTCACATCGCTTACTTCACCAAGTCCTAACTACGCCCTTAACAAGCAAAGAACTCAACTAACTCTATAGATGCAGAATGTTATGGTAAAAACAAGTTGTATTGAATGTGTACCGTGTAGCCGTTTTCGTTGTAAGACTTGGATTTCAAAAACTAAAATTACCACCTTGTTTCATCAGGAAGTACTGATGCTAGATTTGACAATGTTTGTAAGAGAAGTGCAAATTGTTTCCACAGTTGAAGGAAATAGATAAGTTTACCTAACTTGCCCCAATTTTTTTGACCTTTATATGATCTATAAGTGACGAACTTTCATTGCCAGTTTGCTACAATTCATTTAAATAAATAAACATCGTCTTGTCAGACTAATAACAAGTAAAATTGACATTGCTTGTGTGTGAAATTGAGAAGCTACAAATACTATATAAAGGTCAGAAGGTCATTAAAAATGTTTGTTTTGCTTGCCAGTGACTTGATTAAAAACGAAGTAAACGAAGCAAAATATAAGAAAACATGTATCAATTATTGCTTGTTATCGAGAATAGAATACTGTCATCTCTTTCTCCTTCAAGATTTTATCAAGATAGATTTCTGTGCAAGTCTAGATCTCAGCTTCTTGAAGCTTATCTAGCATGCATACTTTATCAGCATCAAGCATCACAGATTATATGAGCATTATTTACTCACTCACTCATTTCACTTCATTATTTGCTCAATCTTTTTTAGTTCAAAATTTATTTTGAGAAGTGATAAGCTAAAAAATAGCATCTGATATTTTCTTTTCCCTTCTCACTCACATTTTTTCGTTACTTCCATTTGCACACTAAATTATTGCTAATTGCTGTAGCTCCGCTGTGCCATTAACTGCAGCCATCAATTACTTCTATGCATGCAATCACTCATACTTCATTATTACTTTTTTATCAGTAAATAGCACTCGAGCAGTTCGATATGTCTTTATTTTGCTAGTACTTTTCTTTATTTATTTTACTGCTACTTTTATTTGTTTGCAATCTACTTTCCTGTTTTATTACTATTTATTTTATTAATGATCGAGTTTCTTTTACCAATGATATTGATTACTTTGCCAAATGTGCTGGTGGATGAATGAAGCAATCAGAAAAGATTGCCGAATTTTATCAAGGCAATGAGTTGGTCTTGAAATGCAAGCTGAAATTATGAAGAAAGTTTATACATCTACTCACTGCATAAATCTGAAAGTGATGATACAACCACTGAATTTACAGTCGTATAGTCTTCATATTTTGTGAGTGGTAGTTGCTGCATGTATGTGAAACTATGCACCAAGAAGTACTGCTCTGCTAATTTTCGTAAAAATATGCAGAATAGAAGTGCAAAATATATGATTGGTAATCAATGTAGAAAGTTAGAAATTGCATTCTGACTCAGTTAATTATGGGGCTGTGTTTGGTGTGCATTTTCCTACTTCATTCTCAATATTATTCTATCATTTTGGTGATTTCTCGGTGGTGACAAAAAAGATGTCTGTGAAAAAGCAGAGGCTGCGAAGTGCTTTTGATGGAATTAAAACCTTCGAATAACTTGCTGAGTCTTCCACTTCTGCCCATGCTTTCTCATCCATTTTTGCAATTTTAGCACTTATTTTTCTATCTAAAAATCGCTGCCAAATTTCATCGTTCGCTCGAAGTAAATGCCAATTATAATTGTCGTATTCGGCAGACAGAGCAAATGCGTCAATTGCTATCAATTGCAACCACTTCTGACTGAAACTTGACATTTTTCAAATTGTTGCAGCAATCTGATGCTTCCCAGCTACCTTCCGGAAGTTCCAGAAAATTCGCATACCTCATTTTTGATTCAGAATTATCTGTGAATATATGCGAGCGAAATTTTATTTCTTGCACTCGTTTATGAATTGGAGTCGTTATTTTGAATTGTTGCAATGGTAGTTGTGCCAGCAGTTGCTCTTTTATAAGAGTAAAAGTAACAGAGAATGTAGTAGGAATTCAAACTGCTCATTTCTCGCTGTCTTATCATTTATTAAGCTATCAATCATTTATTACATGAAAATTTATTTGTTAAAGTTAGACGGAGAAAACACTCACAATTTTTTGGATTTGTCGCTTACTTCCTTAGCTATTCATTTCCACTTTGATAAACTCTTCGAGGCATTTTTGCTGGCCACACTTTTCCTACGATTTTTGAACCTCACCTAATTTCTCTTCTCACTGCTCTCAGGCTCAAACAGTAAAATGCATAATCACGTGAGTATATCACGTGTGCTGACAAACATCCTCGCAAATTCTACTTCATGTTACTACCTAAAACTGCTTGACTGAGGCATTCCAATGTACTGCATCTCTAAGAGTAAGAAATAATCTCCAAAGACAAGCTTCACTATTTCATTTATGATTGAAACAAAGTGTTAATTAATATTGCCAACAAAAACATTTGTACAATTACGATCTTTGCCGATCACATAAAAAACTTGAAGGTTAACATGTCCTTCGCATTACACTACTACTCAATTACTTTGCTGCACTTGTTTGTAGCTTACGTAAGTAAGAAAGATTAATAAAATGTGAAAATACAGATGAAGTTTTATAATGCGTAATAGTATATCATACGACCCGGCGAGATCAGTCCCAGTTCCGTTAGAGTGAAAGAGGCAAATTAGTGGAAACCACAGATACTTACCTTCCTGTTCTCGTGAAAAGCTTTTGCTTGCTTGACTTGTTTCCGACCACTTCCTTACTGAATCGTCCGAAGTTACATTTCGAAGTAATTTTTCGAATTTTCCTGCAAACCGTTGAAGCTAAGTGTGTAGTTGACGTCATCAAGACTAATTTCCTTGCAATTTCCTTGCATATCTACTTGGCTTTATTTATGTCTCTGAAAGTGGTATCCAACATGTTATCCGATAAGTAGAAGAAAACTCTTCCTGTGACTGATATTACTTCCTGTTTGAATGCCCCATAATTCAGCACTGCAAATATCCAAATACTGCACTTTGGGCATTTTAGGAAGAGAAAGCCATACTCTGAGCAACGCTTTGCCTTCTTTTTCATTCAGCAAAGACTGGATCAGACCTTTCCTTCTCTTCCGCACTTCGGTAATATCTACTGAATTCTCTAATATTCTCTGTTTATTTCAGGGAAAGTCATATTTCAACTCAGCGTGTCATGGTGATCAGATTATTACTTTTAGTACTTATGAAAGTACACAAAAGTCATATCAGATATTTATGGTAGTACTGTAGAGCTCGCTGCTCGGTGCCAGTGCTTCAGATCTATTTCATTTGAGAAAATTTTGATGACAATTTTGCTTTTTTTTCACTTTCTGACCTCTCTCATTTGTTGCTTGAACTTTAACTCTTTCCCTATACACTACTTTTAGATTTTAGTCGCGCCTTATGCCTTCCAAAATGTCTCGCAATGAGTCCTGGCTCTTTTTGTCAAAATTTTTCTTCTGAGAAGGTCTCTAAAAGTAGTGATCTAAATAAAATTGGCTTTTTTATCTCACAGACTAATTTCGTCCCTGCAAACATAAACTTTGCATGCTGCGCAGAAACCATATTGATATCCATCTAGATTGTTTGTCAATTCATATGTACTTTTTCGGAATGATTCAAAATTTCAACCAAAAATTACATGCATTTTAATAATTATAGCTTTTTCTACTTTGCAAGTAAGTTTTCGCTTTTGAAGTGGAAAAACCATCCGAGAATAAAATCTTAAATTTCAACGTTACTATCTGCAGACAAAGTATTTCGTTAATGGATTTGAAGTAAAACTTTCAAACGCACTTCCCAACGTTATCGATTTTTACCTGTTTATAAACAATCAAATAAACAATAACTACTCATAAACTGTAATTATCTATAAACAGTATATTCTTATCATCTTGTTTGTATCCTATAAAAAATACTTTAACGCAGGTAGCTTATTCTTTTTGCAGCCAAAATTAAATAAAAGTCCCAAGACTCATCTATTTCAGTTCTTTTCAAAATTTGCTTGAAACAAGAGCACTTTTTACAGCGTCAGGATTTCTCCTCTCCAGTAAAGGATTCAAAATCCTCTCAAAAGGTCAAAAGCTATTTAAATTCTAAAATTTATCGCTCAATCTGCAAGAGTTTTTGAGTTCTTCCGGCAACATTTTAAACCTTTTTCAAATTGAATAAAGTTCTACAAATGCTGTAATGAAACAAACACCTATCGTAGTGAAGTGTTCGGAAGATGGATTGCCTCGTTGGCATGCGAATTTTCTCAGATATTGCATAATAAATATATTTCAAAATGGCCTAATATTATCCCGCATGCCAAAATAAATCAGATCTTTTTTCGAAATATGCACAATATCTAAAATAAAAAGTGATCTCAAAAAATATATGAGTAAAAATAATTGAAAAAGCTTTGCAAATGTTGAAATTATTGCAAAATGAAGCTACTTAATCTTCTCTCTAAATATAAATGTGCTAAGTGACGTTGAGTCAAATTAATCTTGAATGTTTCAAATTGAAATGAATTAAGATTTTTTGATGTAGACAAGAGAAAATCTGACAAGGCTGAAAAAAGTCTACATGCCTGAATAAATATATTTGATTCAAGTGCAAATTTTTTCATTTTATTTACTTAAAAATATTCTAGTAACATGGTTTCTATTATTCTTGTAAGAAGTAAGAAAAATTATTTGGAGGGTGAAAATGATCGTTCAAAAGTTATAAAAATCTTTGTCCGCCAGCGGATCAATCGGTCGAACTTTGTATCAATGATTATTTTTGCTGAGGAAATTCACTTCTATAGTTTAAAGCAAGTAATAATTATGCAAAGTGGAAAGATGATCTGCAGATAAACACAAAGTGTAATTTGAGCTTTATGCTGGATTTAAGCTTACATCAATTGAGTGCCACACTGTAAAATAAATTTCAATAGATAGTTGATATATATCCGAGAAATTGATACATTACTACATTTAACTTTTCTTCTTCCGTTGCTTCTACGCTAAGCAACTGTCTATCTACCAACGTCCAAAATCAATTCACACAGAGTTTAACGTTCCACTACATGTCACCTTCGCTACAGCATTCAAAAGGTTACGTGAGATATGACTCATTAATGGCAAGTAAGTTTGCAAACTTTGCATTTAAAAAGCTGTTGCATTGTTTTTATTCACTATTTTTCTACGTCAACATTGCAGTAACAAATGTCAAAAACCAGCATTTATATCTTTCACTTAAAAGTTTAGTAATTCTACAATGTAATTTAAATTGTCATTTGTTTGGTGCTAAAGTGCATACTTCGTTTTTAAAGCAAAACAAGTTTGACTGTTATCACTGTTATTGTTATTGTTATTATCATCACTGCTTATTATTAGTGTCATTATTATTTCACGATTTTTTTATACTGCTGTATTGGATGACAACTGCCAGTGCTTAATTCCAATCTTTTTCTCTCCGAATTTCTTCTTTCATGCCTGCACATTCTGTTCAAACTCATTTCAAAGTTGCATTTACGAAAAAAAGGATACTCAGAGCTCAATTGGATGTTGTGAAGGATAAGGTGAGAGAGATTTCTGCGAAAGTTTCCGACCGGATTTGCTGGGAATTTCGGGGTGGGGCTTGAATATAACACAATCAGTAGCTGTGCAGTGCGACTGCAAGCCTTGTCTGCCGACAAGAGACGAGATAACTTGCAATCTCACCTTGCCTGCAAATTTTCATTTCGCGCAATTTTATGCAAAGTGCGGGAATACTTTCCAATACTTCCTGTACAGCCATGTTGACGCAGTAATGCACGCAGTTTTCTTCAATCAACGTCTCTGTGAGAAGAACAGAAATTAGTTTACATTTGCTAAACTCATACTCTTATTTTATTTTTTTAACTAACTTGACCTTGCTCAACTGAATTCCAGAACGTCCCATTTGTCTGTACTTCACATATCAATATTTATGTCTATGCATCATTCTACCCATTTTTGTCAAAATAACACGTATCATCAACACATATAGATAGATATACGTGTCTCTGTATATAAGCATCATATTATGTAATTAATCTTTTCGGAAGTTAGTCGTCTTTTCTACCTTTTTGATTCTCGCGTCGGACACGTGTCCCGGCATTTACTTACCCAATATCCTTCAACAATCTCATTTGTTTTCCATTTGCTTTCAATAATGATTCCACGCTTGGTTTGTTTAAATGATATATTTATATACAACATTTGTTATAATAATAATATAATTATAATTATATATGAATATATAATAATAACATATTATGAATGTTATATATAAATAGATCACTAAAAATAATAATAATAATAATTATTATTATTATTAATTATAATTATAATAATAATAATAATTATTATTATTATTATTATTAACAGTATGTATGTGATCTGCATCACTTGAAGAAGACGTGTTTCTGAGATCCGTGAATGCACAATTTATAAGCGATGATAAAGTGTGTGTTTATTTGACTGCACGTCTTTGAGTACACGTAAACATACGTGAAAGTCAATAGACAACATAAATAAAAGAAATATATGTGCATATGTACCATTGCTGTAATGGGCAATTCCATAAAGACAGAACCATTGGTGACCTACGAGAGAAACCAGCTCTGCTCTTACATTTGTGAGGTTACAAATATGATATTTGCGTCTTCACCTTTCTTAGTCCTTTCCATTACCGACTCACAGCAGTACTCACATTATTATAATTTATATTATAATAATATAATAATGTTAATAATAATATTATTTTATAATAATAATAATAATAATAATAATAATATATTATTATTATTATTATTATTATTATTAATATTATTATTATTACTATTATTATTATTATTATTATTGAATAACTAAAGAGGAAAACCAAATTTTTGCACCGAATTTAGATATTATTATTGCCAGTATTGGTATTGCAATTATGATGACTTGTAAATATTAAGATTTTTAAACAAATCCAATAAATTGCAGTGATTACAAAATAGTAAAAATATTGTTTTGCGAAAATTGGAGCAGAAAGAAGTTTTTTGCATGTTGTCGTCAGCAGTTGGCAAATTTTTCATATTCTTGAAGTCATTCTGCAAGTATGCAAGTAAGATAGAACGGACAAACTTTTGTTTGTTTCACTTCAAAATGATTCAAATTTAAGCAAATAATCACTTGAAGAGGTGAAATTTTCCTTTTTGCAGCACTTTTAATGGATTAAATGAATCGCTTGCTCGAAGAACATTTTGCATCATTTATTTTGGATAAATTTATCAGTGAATGATTTATTGTTTGGGCTGTTAAAATCAAAGTTAAGTGGTGGCTAAGGAAGTATTTGCTATTCACTAAAGGTTCACTGCATGAATTACTTGGTATCTAAAATTTGCGTGAAGCCTTGTTTTTCACGTACAAACTGATATTTTTTGTCCCTATTTTCCTTTGAATGGGCAATAAGCATAGTTCTGCCTGTTTCACTGGCTCGACAAAGCTTGAAAAATTTGATTTCGAGCAAAAACCTTCTACACTGCAAAATTTATTATGTGATTTTCTAAAAAAATCACGTTGGATCACAATATTTTTGTCACGGATAAACCTTCAAAACGTAAGTTAATTTGTAATTAAAAAATTCTCACGTGGATAACTGTCACTTTTGAAAACTTTCTGCTTCATCTATCTTTCACTGTTTTTTCTTCTTTTTCAATGTAGCAAAAAATTTGTGCTCTGTCTGTCCAGAATTTGGTAGAAAATTAAAATTATGAGAATGCGTCATTCGTGAAATTTTTGAAAGTGTAAAAAGTTTTCGCTCTGTGCGAAGGAAAAAGTTTTATAGAAATACAACTGCATTTGGCAGTTGGAAAATTGTTTCGATGTCATTTTTCCTTTAAAAAATAAATACGGCAATATAATCTTTGTTATATTTACAGACTTACAAAACATTTAATCTTAATCAATTCTTTGAAAAATTGTTGAAATGAACAATAAACTTAATTACTTCGCGCAATTAATTTCATTTCTCTGCAAAAATGAAACATACGACTTGATAGTGGTTGTAATTTATGACTTGATTTTTATACAGTTCCAGTTGTCCATCTATTTGGTGCAGTAACGAAATTGAAATGCGTAATTAAATGCTTTAAAAGAGTAATTTGATCCTCCATCAGAGCCAGAAAGTTTGCCCTGCATAAGGAAGATTTAATTTGATAAGTTTGCCCTGCATAAGGAAGATTTAATTTGATTTAATGAAAGCTAATAATCGCACAAATATTACTGATGGTTAAAGGAATTAATAATTACTGTAATGCAATCATAAATGAATTACTTCATGAGGTGAACGGTTGTTTAATTAAATATTTAATTACTCTGATAAAACTGTTTCGTACTAATATGAATTGGGCAACCAATGAATTAACGAAGAATTATTCTGAAAAAAAATCAATCAATATCACATATTGAGTGATTTTATATTTTATATATATAATCAATCAATCAATCTGATTAATTGATCGATTACATAAGTACTGACTGATTATATATATATATATAATCAATTGTTGATATCACTGAAAATGAAGATTTTACCTTACTTGGAGTGACATGATGTAAAAGTACTTGCTGCTAGATTCAAACATCTATTTCATCAGTCAATAATTTCAATAATATATAACTGTCAATATTTGACACGAAAATATACAAATGCGTTTGATATGAAATTGTTTATGTTCAAACTTACACTGCGTATTAATAATACATTTCTTTAGGTATAATACTATTATGTCTTACAATATTGAAACATTTTGTTGACTCAGTGACATGCTGGCACTGATACAAATGCAAGTTCAACTGCAATGCATAAATAAGCAAGCATCCGGTTATGTTCTGTAAGAGCCATTGTGAAGCCATTTTATGCAGTGAATTCCGGAAGCCCTCACGCGGCAATTAATTTTGCTCATTCCTATCGTTTTTGTTCTGAATTAATGAGAGCAGTTGGTGTGAGCTCACAGAATGAAATGTTTCAAGTACAGAATCGACCGCTTTAAGTTCGTTTAATTATTTGGTCTGTAAATAAAATGTTCTGCAAGAAATGTGACCCGGGAGAGGGAGAAAAAGCGGGTGGGCAGTTGAGAAAGAAGTGGGACCTAATTTCACTTTTCAACTATGCTACTTCCAACGCAAATCGTAAACGAAATATTACTGCCACGTCTACGTGCGCATGTGTGTGGAGTGTCGTGACGCGCGTAAAACAGGTTTAGTATTTCTCCTCACGTGCGTAAAACAGGTTTGCGTCTTATCCTTGAGGCAACCTGTCCATGCTATTTATTCTTTAATGATAATAATAATATTAATAATAAGAAAGGAGATACAACTTGTGCTGCCTTCTGCTCATATTAACATATTTTGAACTGTTACCAACTAAAAACTGATAAATAATGAAAACAGTAGCTGTGAGTGGTGCCTCTGCCTCTCATCAATCTGTGAAATGGTACATCTGTGCTAAGCGTGAGGTAGACTATTTAAATCATTCATTTTTGTGCGAATCTTTCGTTTTTTGATCAAATGCATTCAGCTTTTGAGGTATGTAATTCTATTCCTGATTGCACAAATCATCAAAATGATACTTTGGTGACAGGTTTTTTAATTTGTTGAAATTTTATGCTAGCTTTGGACACAACTTTTTTAGAAATATTTCAACTTAAATAATTTCAAGACAATCAATTTGCATATCGTGCATAGCACGCCTACATGGATTTTTGCCCTATCTTTTAGTTCTCTCGATTTTTCCTTCACCATTTTGGTTTTTGGAGGTTTCATTTGCTAGAACTATTTTAAGACAAGTCAACAAGAGCAATATTTGTCTACAATGAATTTAGTAGTATTTGCATATGGATGGCTAATAATTATTTATCAATAATATTTGTTATAAATATACTTAAAAACTTATATGTTCAAACTTTGTTATTGTGTATTGCATGCATATTTTCTTCGTTGTGTAATTTTTTATTTTGCGTTTCCGTTGCTTAATTTTATTTATTTTCATTTTTATAGTTGTGCTGCCATATACTTTTCTCGCTGCTCAATTTTTCCAGACTTTTTTTGCTTTTTTGTTTGCATAATATTTGCTAGCTCTTTGCTCACTTGTTTGTCGAGTGATACTTTCAAGACTGTTGCTGTTTGTTACGTTTCTGTGACTCCAATAAGGAGAAAAACTTCTCCATACACTTTGCTTGCAAAAATGAAACTGGCATTTTAGCTAAATGAATTCAGACATTGTTGTAACTGCGATGAAACTTGCAGAGATGCAATTTTGGTGTAAGATTCGTACTTGTAGCATTACTAAAGCATACGATTAGTGCTGAAATTTGCACACAGAATTGAGATGATTCGCACACTTTCTCATCTCTTTGAAAACTATATGACTGTGATGCACTTGCCCTTAAAATTCAACTATTTCTAATTTCTAACGTCGATAGAAATCAGAGGTTACTGAATACTTCTAGCAAGCAAAATATTTCGACTTAATCACTCATTACCTCATTCAGCTGCTAAAAGCCATGTCACTCTTATTTTCTCTCCAAAAACTGAGCCTTCTTCATTAATTACTCATTACTTTCTTTTCAAAACCTAATTTTCTGCAGCAAATTTCTCATCAAATTCCTAGTCATCTTCAGTAAACTTTACAGTAATTTATAAAGTATTTGCCAAAATATTACTTGCGCTTTCCGTAATGTTTCAATATTTTGCTAGACTTTCGTATGACTTTTGTATGCAAATTATTAAATTTAGCATTTTTACATCAAATGCTAAAAATTTTTCAGCTAATTTATCACCAAGTCATATATCATCAGTTTTATTGTTTAAAAAGCGTGCAAATAATTTTTCTACTGAAAAGTATTCAGAAATTGACAAAAATGGAATAAAGTAAATGATCATGTAAATAATTAATAGTATGCTTGTCCTCGAATATTAAATACTTCAGTTTTATATTTTTATCCATAATTGCCTTTTCACTGTTGCGAGTTGTGTAGTAGATATTGGACTTTAATTTCCCTCCTCTGCACTTCGCTTAAGACAGTGATGAATTTTCAGAGTTTTGACCCATTTTATAGTGTTTAATAAATTTAATACTTTAATCTAATAAAATCATTTTGTTACAATATCCTTGCACTTCTAAAATTTTCTAAATACTGTTTTTGGATGATTGCAAAATGCATTCTTGTTTTGGCATTTCAGAAAATGATCTATGCATTTCTGTATGGCAGTAAATAACTAGCTATTAAGAATATTCATTAACAAGTATTCATTGCTGTACAGAACATTTTGGCAGCTTTAACATCCGTCCTAATCAAAATAATATCTAAAGTAAATTTGTGCAAAGTTTTCGGTTGAGTATCATTCATTCTGCAACAGAAATGTAAACACAAATTCCGTGCTTTCAGCACCAATAAAAGCTGAAAAGAGTAAGTAAGCAAGTAGGTAAGTAAGAAGCAGTTTTAATACTTGTTGGAAAAAGAATGCTGTGAATGGTGTGTCTGCATTTGTGGCTCATTCTGGACTGCTTCTTGTGTCTCGAGTGTTCTTGTTTCAAAGAAAAACACACAAATAAAGAAATAAGCAAAAAATGTTTGACTTCATGATATTTCAGCCCTACTAAATGCGGTAGAGTCTAGGTTTAGAAGAGTTCAGTTCTCCTAGACTTATTTTTACGAAATTTAAGCTTGAATGTGACTGTTATAGTTTGGATTGAATTAATTAATAAGTTCGTAGATTTGAACTCAATATATTATTAACAGTCAAAACTTCTCTGATATATATGCTTGCCTTATTCTCAAAGATTCTCTAGTGTAACAGCATCATATTTTTTCATCTCCGAAGCATTAATTACATTTGACTTGACTGATGACACTTTTTAAGCCACCTCAAGTAATTTTTTGAATTTTTAAAAAATTCAAAAATGATCAATAAATGTGGTCAAAGGTCAGTTTGGAACTTTTCAAGATTGTCAAAGTCTAGAAGTTTCTTTCAATTACTTTTTTGCTGATACACAATTACTTGTGAAGGACTCTACTTGCTAATATCCGCCTGTACATCATCATCGATAACTTCTTGCAGAGTTTCACATCAAGTGCAGGATGTGCAAAAATTTCTGGCATGACTCTTTCGTTAAACCACAAAAAATTATTGGAGGGAATCATAACTAGCAAATATTTATGTCAAGGTTAACTATCCATTAGGTCAACAGAGTGCTATTATTAAAACGAAACTTTTGCATTTCTATTTTAAATTTGCTCATTCCTTTAGCGTGATTATGGAAAATTGGCTCTATTTGCGACGAATTCCTGCAATTATTTTTCTTTCCTGAGTGAAAATAATTTGAAACTGAGTTGAGTTCCTACCGAGCAGTTACTTGAATTGAATTGAATTGCTATCACTTTTCATGCAAGCAAAAATTATTCGGCATTAGCAAAGTACTCTATAATTTGATAATATTCTGGCATGCTTTAAATTTGTGCTCAAAATTGGCGCACTATAATATTGGAATAATATTTTTTACATTTTTTATTTCTTTTAATTATTTTTATTAATTTTTGCAAAATAAAATTGTGCTGAATTTTTGTAGAATTTTTAAATTAATGCGTTTCGACTACATCAATGATTAATGTTTGTAATGCAATGGCTGGCATCGGTTGCTTTCAAGAATCCATCCGAAATTGGGAAAGCATTCTGGAAGTGTATACTAATAGTCTTGAAGGGAAATTAATCTCTTAACCGTCTTTTGCACCACAAATTCATTTTCTTTTTCTAAACCAAATGGTAATGAACGAATTTAAGCATTAATCAAAAATGAAGAAATTAATTTCCGCGTTTTTTCTATCTTTCGAATCAACAAAAGTGTGTTGTTTATTTTGACAGAATATTTTGCTCTTAAATTTGTTCTAAATTATTTCATGCTCGTTTCTAGTCCGATAGTATGAAAAAATGAACTACATTTGCATTTGATTTGACAAAGTAGCGAAGTTTAACTCGAGCGAAATTCAGTTATGATTGCAAAATTATTTTGCATTGCAAATAATTTATTGACTTTATGTGTCGAACGCTGTAGAGATGTTGTGTTTCCGTGGCTGTTCGAATTTTCTTTTGCTTAAAAAATTAGAAAATTTGATAAAATTTCTGCTGAAATTGAGAAAGTTTAGATACATCGGAAAAAAGCGAAACAGAAATAGCCGGTTATTCATTTTCGCGGAATCTCAGCACACCCCAACAGCTATCATATTGGTATTAACTTGGTTGTGAAAATTACCGTCCAATAATCATTTGTTGCACTGAGCATTTCGGTTATTGAAAAATTTTAACAGATTATAAACTACAGTGAGTAATATGGAAGAAAATAGGGCAAGTTCTTGTGTTTGTATGTATTTCAAAGGTTTGACAAATATTATACCTCGTTTATGTGAATTTGGAATATTGGAGGGATTATTTAAATTTTAAAATTTTAAACTAAACAAAAGTTCAACCAGTGTTTTTTTTTAATTTTGGACAAATTACAAATGACGTTAAGTTTCTACTCAAAACTCAAAATATTAATATAGAAAATGCAAAGAATGAAAAACGAATAAGTTTTATTGGAATTAAGAGTAAATTAGAAACAAATTTTAGTCAGCAACAGAAGTAGAACATGGTGAAAAATTTTTGGACAGATATCTTTTCTGGCAACTACTGGAATAAGTCATCCACGTGCCAGCCACTACTTGGAGTTTAATTAAATTAAAAGATACAAAAACTATTAATCAATATTTTTGCTACCCAAAATTTAAATTTTGACAGTTAATTCTCTAAAATTTGGGAAATATTTTGTGCTACAAAGATTCGGATGAGTGAAAATCAAAGTGTTAATTTGGAATATCGGAGAGATTATTTGAATTTTAAATTCAAAACTAAGCGAAGGTTTAACAGTTCACTGAAGCAAAAAATATGAAAGAGATTAAAGTAACAAGCAAACAATGCTGATTGCTTTAGTCCTTTCTGTTCATTACCTGTGGCTTTTTGAATCATTTCAGTTCAACTCAATTCAGTTATTTCTGACTGATAGCACACTGAACAGTCTTATTGCTTTGCTGACGAAAGATGTAAAAAATCTAAATATTATCAGTTTTATGCATCATAATTATGTTATTTACTATGCAATATCAGTGATTAACTTAACTTTCAAGCAGTTGACATCAATGGTGAGACGTTATTCAGCAGTGCGAATAATCCGACTGTACAGGTCACTCTATATCAATCAATAGCTATTAAAGTAGTGAGAAAAGGAAATCAGTGAAAATAGCAGCAGCGTTGGGAATAATAAAATGAAATTTGTAAGGATAAACGTGACGTCATTTCGCGAACATTTCGATTTTGTACATTTATGAGAACTTTTTTAATTTTGACAGAAATGTGCGCAGAAGTCTCGTTTGCTCTGAGCTGATTTAAAACAGTAACACAAACTGAGTGTGAATCATTTCCCACCAAATTATTTAATCAGGCTTACCTTTGATTATTTACGAAATAGTCGACAACAACTTACCAGTTTTTCAAGTTATTCCTGAAATCTTCATTCCAATTTTGGGCACATCTAATTAGTATCTTTTCATTATATGAGTCAACTGGTTAGGATGGATCAGGTCCGCTCTCTCTGTTTATTTTTGTAGCCTTGCCGTTACACTATTAATTAGACTTTTGTTTTGCAGAAATGAAGCAGAACCAGTTCACCAACTTAAACTGAGTTCAAAACATAAATTAGTAATAGCGAAAATTGAATTCACACATGACTCACATACCAGTTTTCCATACACAGTTTTGAAAAGGACAAGAGCATGACTTCTGATCTCCACTTCTTTGCCTGCATGCTGCAACTTTTTTGAACAAATAAGACATGTTATTTTTTGCACTTCGATAGGTTTGAAGAAGTTTCTGCAGAAAGACATCTATGCAAAATTCATAGCTGAAAATTTTTCTCTCTAACCTGAAACTTATTACTTTTTGTTTCATGTATTATTATTGCAGCTTAAAATATTTCAGTGCATTATGTAAAGTTAAACTGCGTTGAAAAATAGAGTGTTTTTGACTGGAATTGATCAATTTGTAAAAAATAAATGATTTTTGGCAAAATGACGCAATCAGATCAAGACTTGTAATATTGATTTGCAAATTATAATTTCAATCGAAAATCTTTGCATGTTGCTCGGCATCTTTTATAATATTATTAAAGCCAAGTTCACATTAGTTTTTGTGAATTTTTTCTTGCTAATTGAAGATATTTTTACGTATGTATTTATTCTACTAGAATAAAACAATATCATTTCATGCATACTTGCACAACAAGCAGCACTGTGCTTTTTTCATTAAGCTCAGTTCGGAAGATAAACGCATTTCTGCGTAATAAACGCAAGAAGACTTTATCCTCTGCGTTTCCATTGTGAGGCGTGGCAAGACCTTTTAGACTGAGAAGTGATTCTTGCAGAATAGCTGTGCTGCATTTGAGTTTGTAATGAAGGAGACAACTGAGTAGTAACTCTTCGCGCTTTGTAAATTCGCCTGTTTGAAAAGGAAAAAAGTCTGCAATTTTTGATTGTACCTTGAATTTTTCGCCATAAATTGTGTGCAAATCATTGGGAAGTTTCAGAGTGGAAGCCAGGCACAAAGCTGCAATAGCAGAACGGAACAAACCGCCGAATATCCGCTGAAAGGTCGGCCGGCATTGTTGCTCGATTCACGACTTGTTTGCAAGTATGAAGTATTAGCTGTGATTGGCAAAGGATCTTTCTCTCAAGTGAGATAAATTACACAAAGTGCAAAAATTATGCAAATTTTTTGCCTTTTCCTCAAGTTTTTCAAGCGAAAATGTTCTTCAAATCTGAATTCAGTTATATTATCCTACAAACCAGCAAAAGAAGCCCAACTTTTAGTCCTTTATAATTTATAGTATTCATAGATCATTTTGCGCTAATATACCAATCTAAATGGAAGTGGTAAAAATTTTATTCGTGGAATTCAGTTAGCAATTTTCAGGTTCTTCGGGTTCAGCACCGACTTACGCATAAATTTTACGCAGTCAAGTTAGTTGCATCCGATTGCGGAACTGTAAATAATGAATTAGCGATATTAAGTCGTCTACAGCATCCTTTTGTAATCAAACTGGAAGAAGTGCGACATTTTTACATTTTTGTAATTTTGTACTTGTCACTTTTTTTTTTAATTGGCCATTATTCTGCCACAAATTTACTCTAAATATTATCTAAAACGATAGCGCTTAACTTGCTATAAAGCTGGAAATAGCATTTGTTTGCATATTGAGTTTTAGTAGATACACTCGTGATTAACAATCTCAGAAAGAATTAGGAAGATACAAGTTTTTAAACTTGTTCTGCTTTAATAGAAAGTAATATTCTAAAGATATCAATCTTTGAACATTTTTAAAGTAGTACAAAATTGGTGTGAAATTGATAGAATCGAAAATGATTCTGAAGAAATTGACGCCAACAATAGATGCATTTGCACCTTTTAGTCGAAATTTAGATAGTCATGAAAAAGCGATGAAGTAATTGCACAAAAGGATCTTAGCATAAAGAGTCATAGTTGTTGTTTCTATAATAACGCTATTTTATCTATTATTTTTCACTTCTGTATGTCGTTGAAAGAAAGTAATTATTTAGGTATTTAAATCTTCTTCACGGTTATTTATCGTGATGGAAATGGCAGGTGGTGGTGAGATGTATAATCGTGTAGTAGCCAAAGGAAGGTATTCAGAATCTGAAGCTCGGCAAGCTCTTCGAATGCTTCTGAATGGTTTGGCTTACTTGCATAGCATCCGAGTAACTCATCGCGATCTAAAACCCGAAAACCTGCTTTATAGTGATCTGACACCTGATGCTAGGCTTTTAATCACTGATTTTGGTCTCGCTTATCAGGCCCAAACACCAGAAGAAAAAATGACCGAAACTTGTGGCACTCCTGAGTATATTGCACCCGAGGTGCGCTTATTTTATAGCAGTTATGACTATTTATACAGTAATTTTTGATATACTCCAAATAATCCACAAAAAGCGTTAAATTAACTCTCTAAATTGAAAAAGTGACGTATTCCAGCAGTTACTAAAGATTTTTGAGAATTTAACTTCCGTGACATAATTAATCAGGATTATCAGTATATATAAACTTGCTCTACACTACTTTTGCGTGAAATGTTAGCTGGTCAAGATGTTGATTAATTTTATTACTTCATTTTTCTTTGTTGAGTGGAAAAAACTTCAGGTGCTTTTACGTTCACCATACAACGAAAAAGTTGACATGTGGGCAGTTGGTGTGATAGCATACATCTTAATGTCGGGAATAATGCCATTTGATGAGGATTGCCGATCTCGATTATATACTCAGATTATCACAGCTAATTATGTTTATTATCCTCAGGTTTTGCTTTAACATGAAGGATTTAAATGAAAAAGAACAGCAAAAGTCTGTTTCTCACTTCTATCAATCGCTGTTTCATCAAAAAAGACTAGAGTTAACAATGAAGCATATTTATCAGTTTGTCCGTTCTCAAAAAATATAAAGTAATTATTTCTGAAGATACTCACTGCACAGCTCTTCTCGAGATAGATGAATACTCTTCAGGATGATTAAATATCTCCAGTGGCAACTTTTTGATACATTTTGTCGTATTCATGATTATTCATTAAAAAGAGCTTACTTGCAATAAAAAATTGATAGCATGAAAAATAATGCTAAAATGCATCAAAAATCGATTTGTTTGCAAGGTTATTTTTTAGAATTTCTGTGCAGTAATTTTAGATTTGTTGCAACTAGTAAGAGTCAAAGTTAAGATCCTATAATCCATTTCAGTTTTGGTCTGGCTCAGAATTAGCAAAGGATTTTGTAGATTCCTTATTAGAAACTGATCCAGAAACACGTCTGAGTGCAACAGATGCCGTGAAACACGAATGGTTTGTGGGACGAAGAAATCAACAAATAAAAGTTACAATTAAAGCACGACCTGCTTCTGATTTTACAGCCGTTCCACGAGTATGATATGTTTCTTTTTATATTTTGTATACTTTACTTACAAGTAGGAAAAAGAGAAAATTTTTGCAAATTAAAAGTAATTGAGTAAATTCAAAACTATTCAAACATGTGAATGGCATTGAGTGAACAGGGAAACTGGATTGAAAAAATAGATTAATTTTATTCCAATGTTAGAAAAAAAGAAAAAATATTGCAGACGCGCTCTTCACGCTCCATCAGAAGCGTCACACGTTCAGACCACGGCCATCGTGTAGATCCACGTGAAATTGATCAACTTGCTGGTGACTTGCAACGTTTAGTGAAGTTTCAACAACATTCAACTAAGCATTACGGCTTTGTGTAGTACATAATTAGTTCATCTTCCTTATAGACGATAGAACGATTTTTGATTGTTTCTACAGTTTCATATGCCATTGTTATTTTATTTAGTTTGTAGTTCACCACGGACTAATTAAGTGATGACAAATGATGCTCAAAGGAATTGAGATTTATGAGTAAAGTAAGCACGTAGATGACTGTGAGATTTATCGAATTTGGATACAGATGTTCACACCCTTCGTGTTTGATCGCTTATTTGCTGTTTTTTCAGTTCATTGTTTTTCAATTGAAAAGTTTGAGAACCTAAAAAAAGAAGTGCAAGTTTTCAAATTTTACATAACGCTAACAATTTGGAACTTGCGAAAAATACAACTAAAATCCATTTTCGATCTGATAAGTATACAAATCCGAGACAGAAAATATTTTAGATTTTTATACTTGCATAGTCATCGTTACCCTTCCATACAATCATGTTGTGACTAAACAGTCTACCTTCATTTCCTTCTTTCAATCGAACTAAATAATTTAAGAGAGCTACAAGTAATGTAAGTGATGATATTACTGCCCTCGATTTGAAAAATATTCTGAAAGAAAGAACGAAATGAAGGTGAATGTCTTTTCTTAATTTATTAAAATTTTTGAAAGCCCAAATAAATTTACTACACACTAAATTTTCACAAAACTCTCAAACTTTAAAGCAGGCAAAACTGCGATTCCAAAAAATGCAAACTGTTTTCCTATGGAAAAAATTAATTTTTTGAGTGCAACAATTTGACTTCATAATGTGCCTCCCTCCAATAAGAAATTTAAGTATCCTTCTTTGGAGGAAAGGTCTTGAGTTTTTACTTTGCTGTTGCAAAGTTCATTCATCATTTGCTTAGAATTTAAGGAATTATAACAGAATAAGCATAAAAAGTACTGTTCCCAACTTCAATGTGCTTTTTCTTCAAAATATTCATCAAATTTTCAGACTGCAAATCGTATTAAACTGCTGTCAGCTGATAAAATATGTGAAAGATCTCAAAACACTACCAGGAAACTTATGCAGTTGATAATACTATGCACTTGAATTGATAAAAATTTTACTTTACTGAGCGAACTGGATAGTAAAACTTCATAAAGTAAAGAAGAAGACTTTTTTCTGCTTGGTACCAGTTTATTTAATCACATGCGAAACATTTTCTTCAAACTGAAGTGAATAAACTCAACTGGAATATGTATGAAATTTATTACGAGATACATTTTGCAAAATGAGCAAGTAATGCTTATAATTTTGATATTCATGATCACCAATCTGATTACTTTTAACTTGTTTTCATAAGTTTGTTCTTTCTAGCCTCCTCCTCCTGAGTAGAGTTGCATTACGTGTTGTGTGCCTTAGAATATCAGTTTTGTAGAGCCCAAACGAACATAAAAGTTGTCTTTAACGGTTTATTTTACATTTTAGTTAAATACCACAATTTGTTAATTTTTTCGTATCAAAATAATTCTGTTGCATGAAACAGATTTCGCCCCAACACGAAGTTCTACTGAATTTTTTTCAGTATAACAAAGAACTGAGCAATAAAAGACTTCGTTTTTAGCACTTATCTACAGAGAGGACTAGAATTAATTCAGTTAAAAATAGTATTGCTCCCGCCTAATATTTCCAGGCGAAATTATTCTAAAACTTTTTTGGTAAAGATATACCACAAAATACTCCCAATAAACAAATAACACAAAAATTGCATTGATAAATGTACCGACCACTATATTTTTCGTTTTTCGAGTAACCTGCGCATTTTCTCCGCAAAATAATCATGCACTGAGAGCTCACTAACAGTCATGTTTTTGGACGAATGCTCCATTGCTGTGATCTGAAATTGTAGCACTAGTTTGAAAGAGAAACTAATCGAAAAAATTCTCATGATTTCACGAATCAAAAAGAGACTCGTAAACTACGATTATTCAATTTACAAAGTTGAAAAATCAACAATTTGGCTTTAAATGATATAAAGATGAAGTGCATTAACTGCTAGCGAATGATATACAATTCAATACTCAGCGCTAAGAAAATGAAATTAACGAATTTTATGTTTCGACTTTGAGTTCTTCAATGCAATGAATTAAAGCAAGAAGATATGCTATGCAACATTTGCAAACTTCAAGCTTTACTTCATTTTTTCTCACATCGTTTTCAATGCCTTTATCAACTGTTGTTTTCGACTTCTTCCCAAATATGGCGCACAAATCTTTTTCTGATATCATGACTTCACGTTTACTCTTCCTTTGCCTACAATACATCGCTATCCAACAATCAGAATTAACACGGTAATCAAACTTACAAGCTATTTTAAAAGTCGTGCTAAAGTAATTACAATGAAAATTAAGGCAAATTTCCGAATACAGAACTAATCTGATATTTAGGATTGTTCGATTTCTGAAAGTTCGATTTTGGAAGCTGATCACTATTTGAGCATGAAACTTTAATAATAATGATTTCAAGTTGTAAACAATTTATATTAATATTTGTCCTTCAACAACACTAACTGCTTTGGAAATAATCCAACAAATTCAGCAGCTTTTCTTCCCCGTACTTTGTATATGACCCAAGCAAAAATTAAAAATATGTTGTGACAAACTTATTCATGATTATTTCTGATTTTCCTTTATGAAAACTGTTTCCTGAGCCTTTATTTTTTGATGCCTCTTCCTTTTTCTTATTTAAATCAGCTAACAGAGTGGCAAAGCCATCATTATGAGCAATCCAAACATCGTTGTTTCGCTCAGGATACCCTAATCCTGTTACGAAAAGAAGTAAAACGAAGATGATAAAGTATATGCTTCAGATCATTAATTTGTACTTTATTGCAATAAACTTTCTGATCGATTCCTTTTGATGAAAACGTTAAAATTCATCCGACTTAAGATGACAATATCTTTGGTATAAGTCTTATTTAGTATAAAACTGTTAAGTCAGTATGGTGAAAAAAAGGAAGATTAATACTAATAATCAAGCAACATGCTCCATATTTAAGAAGCAAAGCATAATAAAATTACTTTACTTAGAAATAAAACAAAGGTGCACGATTAGCGACAAAAACCTTACCTTTCATTGAAGTACACGCCTGAACCTCTAGACTTGAACTTATTCCTTGTTCATATTTGCCTAGTCCCTTACCAGATTTCCACCCCATTTTCTCCAACATTGTTTTCCCAAATCTCTCATTATCTGGCATAGAATTAAGATGAAAATTTTAAAATTTAACGATTACGACGTTTAAAATCGAAAAAGCTATCTACCATTTCTCCAAGACTTGTTTTGAGGATCAGAGCTGATTTTTTGTTTCCGACGACGTGCTTCTAAAAATGACATTGCAAGATTCCAAAATCTCTTCAATAAACTTAACTTTTGTTTGATATATGCTGTAAAATAACTAAATTTTACTACAAGTTTTAAATGAATGAAATGGAAAATTCAATGTCAAAAGCAATCAAGAGAAAGCTGAATATGAGCTAATTTGATATTTAGTAATAAAGACAAGAAGATAATTTATTGATCAAAGCGAAGAAGAGAGTAATTTAGATCTGGTGAATAATATATAGAAAAAATCAAAGATAAAAAAAATTGATCGTGGCAAAATTAGAATCTCATACAAAATATAAAAAAATTTAGTAACAAATTTTTTGACAAACACTCTTAAAACATGGCTGAAGAAATATTTATGTTTCTTGATGAAAACTGCTTCGAATTTATCAAATACGACTGAAAATGAAAGCTTTTCGGAAGAATGCACATATGTTTCCGGAAATGTCAAAAGGACAATACACCAAAAAGGTTTCTCAAAAGTTTTTTGAATTGACTGATGACTACAAGAACAAAGCAATTATTCCTAAAATATATACAGCAAATGAAACCTGAGAAAGAGCCTGAAATCTGAGTAACAAATCAAATAACGAAAAGCTTTGACATTGATAAAAAATACTTGCAAGTGGATGTAAAATGTTATAAAATCAGAAAACTTGCAAGATTAACTTGATACATGAATTACGAACACAGAATTCACTTTGATCAGTTATCCACTATTACTATGACAGCGGATGGAGATCTAATCACTTTGTAATTGTTCAGGAATGAATGTAGATACAATAAAATATGACTTTTCGGAAGAACAATGTTAATTTTAAGAAAAAATTCTGTGCAAAAGCTATCATATGCTCTAAAAAACATTAAATATATATATATACATTCGTTAAAAGATACACTCTATTATTCTTTATTGACACTTACCAAACATTTTTTTTTAACGTGAATTGAGAAAAATTATGAAACAGAATAAAGTTTTATTATCCAGATTTCAGACATAAAAACCATTTTCATAGGTGCTCCCTGATATAGTGTACCAGCTGTTACAAATAACTGAGTTTCTGATGAGATACGATATAAACCGTAATAATATGGCAACATCAGATAAACAATTGGTGCAACTGTATAGAATTGCCCAGCATGAGTATGTCCTAGAAAAAGTAATGAATGCATGACTGAATGAAAAAAATATCAACGATACATATGATTAACCACACATGCAACATTTTGTCGCTTGTCGGGTTAATAATAAGGAAATGAATATACTGCACGTAGCAAAAACAGTAACACAGCACAAATTAAAGACACTGCATTCATCATATGTACCTGACAAAATGAGATCCACACGTAGATGAGCTTTGTTAAAAGCAATTTCCTTAGCCGAAGCTGGATTATGTGAGAGAACAATAGTTGGGCTTGTTTGAGGGCAATTTCTTAGAGCTTTTACTGGATCAAACTTATGATTTGGTAACCTGGAACACTTTAAACTTATAAATATAATAATACTAAAACTATTTTTTTTAAATATATAATGAATGAAATCATTTAGAAATGAAAGGAACAACTAACCCACTCCATCCACTTGAAAAGTCACTAACACCTGCTACACAAATGCCATGAAAATTCACATGTCTATAAGAAAGCACAAATCTAATACATTTTCAAACCGTATGCCGATTCGCAATTTACATATTAACTTTCAATACTTATGCTAACTTTTGATTCCTGCGAAGTGTAAATTCAAATATCAAACATGGCCTCAATCAAAAGGAGCAGAAATTTTTTGAAAAGAAGGATGCAACACCTCCAATTTCCTATGCTTATTTGGATTTAAAAAAACTAAAATACTTAAAGAAAAACCTGTTGTTCAGTACTTCAAATCCGTACTGTTCAAATAATTCGAACCACTCAGAAGCATTACCATAGTAGTACTCATGATTTCCACTAACATAAAATGTTTTCGACTCCAAAAACCTGAAAGATCGAAGTTTATGAAACTTTGTTGACAAGAAAAATTGAAAAATTCTGAGAATTTTTTTTTCGAAAATATTTAGGAAGTTTCAGACAATTATGCTTTATTTTGTACAACATAGAGATGCATGTTAAATACAGTTTAATTAGATGAACTCTAATGATTTCCTTGTATTCAGCTGTGGGTTTATTACGAAATAGTACAGAATATTTGAATTACTTTGCAGAGCGAAGAAAAGTTGGGAAAAATGCTTTATTAAAATTTTCTAAAGTGCCTACAACATTAATGCAAATTCAATTAGTGAGAAATTTTGAATGTCATAATAAGATAATTAATTTAGTTCATTTACATTGTAAATGTAAATTAATATCAAGATATTTAATATAAGAATAATAAAGACTGTGAATTATGCAAATTAATAATAAAGACTGTGAATTATACAAATTTAAAAAAAAGCCAGCTTTTAATTTTTGGAGAAACCGAGTAAAAGGAATGAATGAAATAGAAAAACAAATTCATGGTAAAAACTTTCTAAAAAGTAATTAATCATGATAAAGCATCATTATAATTAGTCTTAGACGCAATAGTATGAAACTCTACCGAAGTGGCTTTACGCGATCTACTATTGATTCTCTAGGGGCATCTACAACATCTCCAACTATAAATACACCAGCCACCTCCTGACTATTCACTCGATCGACAATCTGCAAAATTCAAATGAAACCAACTGAAACTTCATCTTTACTAACTAAAAATACAATTGAACAAATCAGTTAGAAATGAGTTAGGAACATTTGAATCATAAAATTGTTCATTTTAAGTTATGGATAAGGCTAGAAGAAATAAGATTATAAATACCCAGCGTTGGATTTTGAATACATTAAGTCTCAAAAAAAGATATATCAAAAATGCAAAATACTTTTTCAACTTGTTCTCTGCACACGGCAGCGCCAGCATGAATATCAGAAATAAGTGCAAATTGAATACCATTCGCATTAGCTGGTAAACCATTTACTTTAATTGGTAGATGCTAAAATATTTAAATACCATAATTTAAATTTACTAAAATTCAAGTCATACAACTAAATCAATAAGCACCCGTTAATAACAATAAATTATCTGAAGGAGAAACCGTGAATAAATTCATGATTTTCTAACTACAGTAATAAGAAACTACAGTAAATGTATAAAGACAAAAAAAAACCTTGACAACAACGGTGTCACATAAAAGATATGAAATGAAGGATAAAAAAAAAGCAATCGTTAAAGCACAAGCAACCTGCACATGTTTATCTAAACAAAGTTTTCCCAAAGAAGGAAATATGCTGAAACACTTGTTGATGAATCGATGAAAACAACTTACTACCTGGAAAGAAAAAATACTTTTAAAAAAATGATACTTCATTTCACCAATTCCACATAGATAGATAAATAAAAAGAAATGACTTAATAAGAATTAAAACTATTAATTTAAACTACTCATCAACATACAAAGTGGCTATTCACAAATAATTATCAATCAAAATGCAAAAATAGATCAACCGGCTTAAATTGGAAGAACTCAGTTATCATAAATAAACGTATATATACTACACTTTTTGTTTTGAGTGAAGATTCATTTAGCAATTTTAAAATAGAATTACTGAAAAAAAAACTAACACTCATAAGAGTAATCATCGTTGTTAGAAGAGCAAATCCAACTAAAAAAGACACAAAGTGATACCAGAATCCTGTTGAGAGGAAAGATAACATAACGAGGAAATGAGGTACAGAGTCCGGAATATAATATAAAAATAGTGTCGCATGAACAAGGATCAACCATGATAATGTAAGAAATGTTATCAATTGCAAATACTAAAAAGGATTTATCTGCCATTTTACTTGCAATTTGTAGCACTAAGAGCAATAAAAAAATTACATTCCACCCCGAATTGGTTAAATGCCTTAACGATTTTGGAACAATTTAAAAAAAGCTGGTTTTTTATCATTCAGATTTATTCATGAATATCACTCACAAGAAAGAATACTTTGAAGTCTTCATAACTTGAATATGTCAAATTCTCATTAGTTCAAAGTTACCTCTGACGCTTGATCTTTATTTGATCGATTACTGCCACTTGTTAATGTAAATTTTGCAAATTGAGTAACTCGAAAATATGTGAAGACACTAAAAGGCAGTAAATAAAACTCATATCTGATTGTACTCAGCTGACGTGCACGATTTCCCCTCCGATAATCATCAACGCTGTATACCTACAAAAAATAATTGCAATGACAACTGCTCCGGTATTTATTCATATGAACTGATAAATTAGAAACAACTGATTTAGCTAATAAAAATGGTGGAAAGAGCAAGATTCGGTCAAGGTAATATTATAACGAGAAGCATGTCAAAAACATTAGCTAAACAGTAATAAATATTCCTAACCACTACTCATTTCCAATTTTCTTTAATAACAAAAAAACTGTTTTTTCATTTCCAATTTTCTTTAATAACAAAAAAAATATTGCTTGATAACAAAGCACAAAGATAACAAAAGTTTTAACACTAAGAAAAACTTACCCCAAATATTTGAAAACCAAATAAGTTCAAGAAAATTATGCATGTTATCGAAATAGCAAATGCAAAATAAACTGATCGCATGCTGCACCAGCCTCAGCAAGAAATAACTGCATGAATAATTCCTAGTCACAGTAACAAAACTATTACACGAAACGAGATTTTAATGCAAAGAAATTAGTACCAACTTCAAATGGAGTTACTGCCATAAAGTAACGAAGTATATTGACTTATGAGTATGTATAATGATTCGTTTCCTAGAATCGTTGAAAGAAACTTCAAAAGCTTCCTGAAACTGTAACATTATTTTCGACTTTTTTTAGCTTCAAAAATTTGAACTTTCAAACTTTTACTCTCCTTAGACCTGACATATTTGATTCAATACGAAAGCAGCCACAGTCTTTGTGATGATAACTCACAGTGCCTACCTAAAGGTAATAACAACGTTCTATGTAACATAAGGAAAATACTTCTCGAAAACAATTCATAATGAGAGAGATAAGCTTTATCAAAATGCAATTAAACATCATGAGATTTTTCTTCTCCAGACAAGCATAAAAACTTTATACATTATAAATAAAAACTAATTATTAGTAAGGAGATATATTTACAAATTGTCATAATAAATCCTAAAATCACAAGCTCAAAAAGTTGATACAAAATATAGCATAAAACAATTCCCTGAAATTAAGATGGAAGAATAACTGATGTTACTATTGATTAATACAGAACAAGAGGCAAAATTATATTATTACACATAAATACAAATCAGAGTGCCACTATGGAAAATACGAGAAGTGTTTTCACTCTAACATATTAAATTTATGTATAATAATGGCACTCTAAAATATTAAATTTATGTATAAGTCAGCAAAAGCAATAAACATTTTTGCATTGTTCATAAATTCATGAATGCACCGTCAGTAAAGTTATCTCACATAAATTAAATATTTTTACAGGTGGACCCCAATAATTCACTCCAGAAGACACGTAAATTTGTGTACCACTATCTTTAATTCTATAGTGTCCATACATAAAAGCATTCATCAAGTAAGCGAATAACCATAAAATATATAATTGTCCACCATGTGTGTGGCCTGAAAAAACTTGACCTCAATAAAAGACAAATGAAAATTTTCTTCCGAAATAAAATAAGTAAAAGTTATTCTTTATAAAGATGCAAAAACTTAAACTCAAACTTTAATCAAAAGCTGCTCAAATTCAAATCTTTATGACTGGCTGAATTAACTATAGTTTACATGAGATAATTTTGCAATTAACATTTCGAAAATCCTAGACTTAGAAGCACATTTTAATTTCAAAGATTGGAAGTTCAATTGTGTCGCCAGTATATCCGAAAATATTTTTTTTATTTTTGCGACTTTCACTTGAGAAGTGCAATTTTAAATTTTTATGCCTTCGACGGTAGAGACAACTTTAAATGAAATAGTCACTTATTTTACCTGATAAAATTAAATCTATTCGTTTTTTAGTATTACGCACGATTTTCGAAGCACCATTTGGTTGATGAACGAGCAAAATTACAGGTTGTGCATTACTACAACCATCCAATGCACGTTCAGCGTCCATGCGATGATTATGTATGCGAAGCCTTTCTGCAGAAAATTCAAAAACTCAGACATTCAATTAAAAATACCCAAATGCGTAAAATGTTAATAAGATACGAAATTTTGAATTATAGAAAATGACACATAACTACCAAACCTCATTGAACTTATATTGTATTAATAATAAGCTCTAAATGAGATAACAATTTGAAAATAAGTATTTGATATTAGAATTAAATTCTTTAAAAGAGAACAAATTCATTTTTTTAAAATAAACTTCTGCTACATATAAAAGAATTAAATATAAATTAAAATATACCTGTATAATAGTCATCTACACCAGCAATGCAAATGCAGTCACCACTTATAGAGCACAGGTTACGATGTGTGTTACGCAGAACGGTAATATTCAATTTCGTAGTAAAATAATGCAACCACTGGTCTACATCACCATGGTAATATTCATGATTACCTATAACAATATCTTTCATAATATTTAAGAAAATGATGAGCTATAATTAACCACAAATGAAGAAATTTTTGAAGTTAGCAATATTTCACAAAGAATCAATTATTGTACTTTACAATGAAATACTGAAATCATTTTTCAACATTATAACATAGAATATTATTACGATCATTTCCATTTGCTAACACATAACTATTAATCCCAGCAAAAGAAAGCTTTATAATCTTGGAATCTCTTTTATACAAAAACGAAGATCAACAAACCGGTTACAAAATATACACCATATTTTGATTTCAGATTTGCTAGCGGCTTTGTTCGTTCAGCCAAATTAGAAGGAAAACCATCGACTAAGTCGCCCGAAATAGCTACTACATCCGGATATAAAGCACTTGTTTTCGTAACAATTTTTAAAACTCTCTTCTGATCCACAGTTGGTCCCACATGAATATCTGTTAACAAGGCTATACTAAAACCATCAAATGATGAAGGTAAATTTCTTATTTTAACATTGACTCGATTTACCTGAAAATAACTTAGATGAAAACATCGCTTGCATCTAACTGCTCAACCGTAAACGTTATTCTCTTTTAATTTTTTATAGAGATTAATGCTCAAATTTCAAACTGAATAGAATCTTGTTCTACTATATATAAGAGTTTTGGGAGTTAATAGTCATAAATTTTAAGAAATATCTATTTAGAAGCAATTTTTTGAAATTTCAATTTTTAATAAACACAATACCACTGGCGTCGAACGAGTAGCAGCAAAACCAGCACCCGTCAAAAATAATGCTAATAATAGCGATAATATTGTACTGAATTTCCTTGATTTGAAAATCGCAGCAGACTTTGGCCACATACCCAGATGAGAGTCCAAAAGTTCGATAATTAATGAGAACATCATAAAGAAACCAAAGTGCAGATAGATTGATAAACTGATAAAACTTAAACAAAAAAGTGAGCAATAAATTTTAATATTGTTCATTTATATAAAATATGATCTGTAGAAATCGGGGCAGTCATTTTTTGAATGATCAATATAACTAGTTTAAATAACTATTAGACAAGACTGTATTCAGTTTGAAACCTGATGCTCTTAATGATAAAAATAATAATAATAACGCTCTTAATGATAAAAAAAGTTACCAAACAGTTGAAATTAAACTGCCATCTGGCCAGTATACATAGAAAAATAGAAATGAAATATGTGACAGGAAAATGCTGAGTAAAGTTAAAGTTTTAAATGAATCTTGTAGCATAATAGAGGTTGGTTTGACTATTCTGTAAGTACAAATAAATCAAACTCATTAGGCAATTAAATATTTTAAATATTTAATACAAAATATGTCATTAAAAGAGGTGATCAGTGAACCGAAATGTATCCAGAAAATAAGAATAAACACTGACGAATTACACTGATATTTATCAAAATGTGCTGTTTTTTGAAAACCTTAAAGCCTTTTTTTTTTGCTTTTTGATAATTACAAAATTGCACTGCTTTATTCTTATTTTGATGCTAACATTATCACTGATATGAAATGTTATCGAACAGTATATTCCAATTTTGAAATTGAATATTTCTAATTAGTTTTTGGATGAAAAGTTTAAATTGTAGTAAACAAAAAATACTACAATCATGCTGGATCTTATAAGCAAACTAAATGGTATAAACAACCCAAATTCATTCCCATCTAACCTCCAACAAAATGTGAGCATTCCCTTCAGAATAATAATTTTATTACAAACTTGCACTTCAAATTTCTCCAACTCAATTTCAACAAACTGATCTCACAACTAATAGTGATAAGGAGTTGAATAAAGCGAGGGAAGAATTACTTACTCTTTAATTCTTTGATAAATAATAGTTGAAACTATACACATGAGTAGTTGTAGGTTGAACATATCGTGCATTCTAGATATTTGAGCATGATACATCCCACTGGCTCGTAATCTTATCACCATGAAAGATCCCTGTATAGCCAAGAAAACACCTATGTGCTTCCTCCTTGCCCAAAGATATCTTTTTTTATCGCTAACTGCCAACTTCATTGAGATTCTGAGAAAATATTATTGCATGATTCAAAAGTAAAACTTTCTCAGCAGCTGAAATTAGATGAAAAACGAAAAAAAAATGATAGAAACACTTAACTTCTCACAAAAAAGTGGCAAATATAGAGATATAGGATTCAAAATGACTTCAGTGGTCGACATAGGGTCACGACTTCATTTCAACAGTTTTCACGTCAAATGGCGTTCACTTAATAAACCCTTTCATAATTATTTTATACAGCTCTGAGCTTATAGTGCACATTTTCCATCTCAAAACTTTTTCAACTCTAACTTATGAAGAATTTTCTTTTTTACTTATAAGAAACCTCCAAGTACAAAAAACTGTTGCAAATTTTAAAAAACGAGACATAAAAAATATCGAACTAAAAACAATCTATACTGTTATTTTTTTTCAATGGCTTCTAAAAGTAGTGCAGACACTAGTTGAACTTAGAGGACATTTTTGAAATTTATTAAACATAATATTTTAAAACATAATATCTCGTATTAATGCCACGTCACAAAAATATTCCATGACCAATTCTGAAGTACCACTAACATATTTTAAGAACAATTTTATACTTACTACACCTGAACATAATTTAATCAGCTTTCTTCTCCATCGAAAAATAACATACACTAAAAAATGATGAAAAATAATTTCCCCTAAGCATACAAGCCTGCCTTACTGACCCATCGCTAAACTTGGCACTATGACCCTAATCAAGAAAATCTATCAGCATCGTCACAATGCATATTTCAGGGCAAAGGTCGCGACACAACACCACTCCCCCACTCTTTACTCTCCCAATCCTTTTTCTCCTACGTCTCTCCTTTACGAAACAGTCGTAAGCAAATGATAATTTGCTGTAACATTCTTATTTTACTTCCCCTGCTTCATCTGAACGTTACCGAATATTGAACACTTGACATCGTATATAGCACTGCGCCTTCCCTTCTCACGGAATCTCAGCAATCCATTGTGCGTAACTTTACTACCAAACAAGTAGACCAATTAGAATAATTCTCGAAATGAAATTCAAGAGGAACGATGTGAAATAAGTTGGTTCATAGCAGTTTTGCATATAACTTGCAAATTCATTATCATCTGCGTGACTATTAGCAGTGATTGTGAGCTGGAATCAGATGAATTGTTCGGTGAAAGCATCAATAGCGTGCTACCTTGAAACTCGCTAGTTGCAACAGATGTGAAAATGCTCGTTGCGGCTCAGCTTTTGCTAAATGAACTGAAGGAGTGGAAGGAAATGGCTTGCAGTGTTCAAGGATGGAATAATGAAAAATAAACAAAAGTAAAAAAAAGACAGTTTAAGAACAGCAAGAGGTTTTTCAATATTAAAATATTGAAAGAATAAACAGTTTAAGTTAAATTTGAAGATCAGTTAAGATTTTTGATGCTTACGTTCTGGAAGTTTTCTCTGCTTTTAATTCGAAACTTAAATTAGTAAACTTATTAATCCATTTCAGAAATTTTAACTCATTTATTATGTAAGTATAAGATGGCTAAGGAGTACAGTACTCCATGATTTTCAATGTAAAATTGACTGCAGTATCTTCCAGTCACTCACTATCTCAAAACAAACTCGTTTTTCAATAATTATTTCTTGCATGCTAAGAACTGTAGCATTTTTTTTAATGGTAGGTAGACCAAAGTAATTAGTGATTATAATTATGCAAAGAATTTGGCATAAAATAAAGGAATGATATGCTGTGAATCACATATTCTAAGCAAGTACTGAGTGAGTCAGTCTAAGTAATCGTTTTGAAAAATTATTAGTTACTAAGCAACCATTTTGTTATCGAATTGATAGCAGCTATTCTAACTTTTTCGTTCAGCATTTTCATTGAAATAAAATTAAATATTTCGGGGCACTTTGATCACACAAATTACTCCGCAGTTGTCACTCTTTTCTATGGCTTAATTTAATAATTAACTGATTTTGTAATTGGTCGATTATTTACTTCAAAGGACTAGTCGATTATTGCTTCAAAATCTTCTGGCTCAAGCTTGAGCACTCCAATGCAATAGTTTATTAAACTTACGGCGTACTAATTTATTGCCTTAGTAAAATTCTTACCATTTAGTGCGTTTTGGCTAGTCCGTCGATTGTTACCAAAATCTACTTGATTTCCATACTAGGCTTTGATAATTTACTATTAACTGCTGTCAAAACTTTCATTTACCATCATTACTGGATTGCCGATGGACGATTGCGACGGACCAATGACGTATATTCCTCCAAGTTGTAAAGTAAGCGTACAAAAAGTGGATTCTTCCGTATTAACTGAACCTCGAAAATTATGCGATCAAAGTACCACTTTTCAGCTGTTTTAATGAATTTTCGTTATTGAATTTTTTTTATTGGCAAAATATTCATAGAGATTTGTCAAATATTTATAGAGATTTGCACAGCTCTAGCATTTTAATGTAAAGAATCTTTAGTTGTATTCATTAAGTGGAAAGTGTCATTAAATAAGCGCATCTGTTTTTAGGAATCCGTATTTGCACTCGCCAAAAAACTGATAAATATGAGAAATTTTAATCAATTTTAGGTCATTTCATTTATTAACAATTATTTTTACTGCAATTCTTACTCAAAATACATGTGAAATTTTGAAACATTGGAAAAAAACTTGGTTTAGGTTACAATTCTTAAACAACTAAAGCAGACAAAATAGATTTAGCAAGCGAATGTTTGATATTAAGTCAGTTTTGACAACATCGAAACCAAGAGTTTACTTGAGGTACCACCACACAGCACTGCATCAATCATGGGGTGCAAACTGATCATATGCCAACCGTTCAGAGTACAATAACTGATGTTAAAATCAGTGAAGACGTGATAAACTTGGTATTGACTGCTTTGAAGGCAAATATTGAAGAGCAAAATGTTCTAGCACGACTGGATATTTTGCATCGTACCGATTTTGTAACTTTATCTGTTATCACGCAGTTTCAAGTACCACAGGTAGTTTGAATAAAAATGAATATAATCCATGAAAATCTTTTTTCCAAAGACCACGCATTTTTTGTAATTGTTCTTTAATTTGTTGTAATTATTCTTTAATTTACTAGCTAAAATTGTTTTTTGGTACTCACTTTTTTAATATTGGTTAACTTGTTGATTACTTGCCCGTAAGAAGTTCCTTGTAAAAAAAATACTTTTCTGTTCTCCCCTTTTCACTTAAAAAATTTTCCAAAGTTCCAGAAAGAAGATTTACCCTTGCATAGTGCTGTGTGTGGTCCAAATGGACGTACAGCATTTTTGTTTGGTCATCATTATCATGAAACCTGGTGTCCACACAACGGAGTTGTTGTATTTTGGCAGAGACGTTTCATTGACCGCATGGTACTGTCTACTTGTCCAACAATACTCAGGTGAGATAAAAATTACTACGATATTTATCAATATATTTTCGTAATGTAATAATTATTCATTATTTTGCAATACATGTAAAAACAAAAAACACTCTATTCAAACAAAGATTTAAGCAGAAGTGAAGTTCCAGGTATGGTCCTCAAGGCCTCGTAGCGATAGGTTTGGTAACAGGTCATATTTTGATAGCACTAAATGGAGAATGCTTGTCAACAAAAGAAGTAATTTTCTGGTTCTGTTAGCTATGCATTTTTGCCTCTTCCACTTTCTATTTATCAAAAAATCACTATTTTTATTAACTTTGCGAAAATATGCCTTTTCTAGCGATAATTACAATTTTGAGTGTGCATCTGATAGTTTTATCGACATATATTTGGCATCTTTTGTTATTTGCTTATTTCAAATTATCGTACATCTTAAATTTTAATCTCTAAACTGAATAAATACTTAAATATGCAAAAACTTGAAAAAAGTATGCAAATTGCAGAAGTTCTGAAATGTGCAAATTTAAAGGTTTCCTTTCTACTCCTCTAAGGATTTCAGGCTCATACGTTGACTGTGACATCTTTAGAGTGGCTTCCTTCATTACGTCCACAGCTTGTTTCTGTATCGTTAGATGGCAAAATCATTATTCATAGTTTGAAATCTACGTCACTAGAAGAGAAGCACTTTAGATTAGTAACGATTTCGGATCTTCCAAGAAATATCAAACGATCAAACTCATCTACAAGATATACTGGTGAAGAAGTTGAGCATTTTTCTACATGACGATATTTTAAAACAAAATATCATTGTTATTAAAGGCAATTTATACTCAAAATCAATCATTTTTATTTGAAATTTACTACTTTCTTACATGTTTTCTAAGAACTGATGTCAGCATTTCATCCAAAAACAGAAACTGCTTGTGAAATGGGGAGAATATGTTCAAGTAATACTTGCGTGGGGAAGAATTTCATTCTATATTTTTCAAATTTAAACTGATATTTCATTACCTGATATTCAGTTAATTATCTAGCAAATATACAAGTATGCTATAAATGCTCAGAACTTTGCAATAATTAGGTTTGACTTCATTATGTCTCGTCAAAGACAAATTATTCGTTGGTAACGAATTGGGTGCTATCTGGAGTGTTACACTTCCTGACTTGACACTTTCGTTATTTCATTACGAGATTGACTGCATCGAAATGTTAGCGTACGTCTCAAATCATTTGCTAATTATCACGTCTTTTGGTCAAGTAAGTGATTTCCCTATCCACTTTTCAAATATTTTCCTTTTTTCTTCTTTCAGCCTTAGATTTTACAGTTATAACTGCATGTACATATTACTAAGCTAATTGCTGCAACTTCTCATACGTCCTTCTGAACTCTGTTATCGCAGCGATGAACAAACTGCTTGTGCTAATATTGATTTCTATCATGAGTAATTGTTTTAAGATATGTTAGGAATTAAGAAATTTTCCTTTATTTTGAATTTTAAATTGAAATAGTGCGAAATGCCTTATAAAACAAAATCAGTATTAACTTATCATGCCTTTTCTTAACTGTTTGATTCATATGGAAATTTTTAATTAAAATAAACATTCAGTTTGGAGATCATTTCAGGGGTTGATAATATCAAGAAATGGTGCAACGGTTCGTATTTTAGAAGATCCAGTGCAAAATGTCGTTGTTACAAAAACAAATTTCTTAATTTTCAGTAATTATACGCGAATTTTCGTAACTGAACTTGAATCCTCGAAAAGATTAATGGAAAAAAGCATTGCACATCTAAGTATCGCTCTAGTTCCCGAGGACAATGCATTATTAATCGTGGATCAGCAGCTGAATGCAACCATCTATAAAATTAATAATAACTAATGTTTACGCCTGAACTTTTTTAATTAAAATTATCGAACTCAGACAGATATATATTTATTTCAGAATAGAAACAGATGAATAAAAATTCACATGCTTGTTTTCAAAAAGCAGATGTCAAGTACATTATATAGTCAATAAATTTCAAGGATGAATAAAAGACTGCTTGATGGTTTTTACTTGAGAATAAAATATTTGAGGTGCTGAATTGAAACCTCACAATGGATGGATATGGGTAGATATATCCTAAATATATGTGATTTAAAAAATCATTTTAATAACCAATTTTAATGAGAGGACAAACTACTATGAAAGATCAACAGACTTCAGTTTATTCACTCATTTCAAAAGTATGAAAATCTGCAACATTTAGCTTGTTTTGTGAAAAGATTTTCAACTGCTCTACTTTGATTTTAACTTATTGCACTGAATTCAAATTTGATAATTTTTTATCGCTAACTTCAACGTCCACGTAACTTCAACGTATGAGTATTAGGAAAAGTAAAGATAACATCGAAAAATCATAAGAAAATGACGGTATCAGTCAATAAAGTATTATTATTTTCACACCACCTGATAATCTAACAATTAAACATGGATAACTAGCATTAACTGAGCAATTTTTTCAAAAACCGTTCAGCACAAACATCCACTACTGATTTTATCTTATATAATGTTTGATATTTTTGACCTTTATGTGGGAAGATTTTAACCTTTGATCTAGACGGTCTTTAATGATCCGCATCTATTTACTTGTTCAATTTCTTAAGCAGAAAAGGGGTCAAATCAATGGGTTTACTGAACTGGAAATTCATGAGAGCAAACAATTCTTGGTCACTCTTGGGGATACTCTGATCCAAAAATGTCCAGAGTGCAAGGGTTTGCAAGTAATATGGATGATTTAGACCGAAACATACTTCAAATATACACATCGCATCATATGCATATGACACTGCCTGAAATTCCGCCAGTAACCTTAAAAGTAATTAAAATATTAAATTATTACTTGTGCACGTGCAGAAGAAATAATTAATTAGTTAAGTAATCATGGAGATATTGTAAATGAGACGTCTAATGTAAACGTGTAAAGAACAGTTTGAGTAACAATAAAGGAAGGTAAACTTGCTTCTTGGCGTTCGCCTTTCTCGATGTATGATTTGACGATATGTAGTAGTTGAAAAGCTACATGTCTATCGGAGCGTGGGAAGCATCTTAAATCACATCTCTTCTAGTTAATGAGAAGGGAAGGTTTTGAAAAATAATTCAATTGTTGAGACTACAAATTGTCATAAATCACAGTGGTAACAGTGAAACATAGATAAAATGATGAATCTTGCAAAATTTAACTTGATCAACACTGCTATAATTTTGTCAGTTAGCGAATGCAAGTACATCTATATTAATTATAGCTACAAAGACCAAATTTGCTTATCACTGATGCCTGTGTAGTCATTGAAATAATTAAATACTAATCTGTAGATGAATAGATAATTAAACAAATAAGTGACTAAATAAGTATACTTATAGTGTAGAAATATAAGTCAGATGAAATATTTATGATAAGAGTGCATAAAAATCTGAAACCATACAGTCTATAATTTTCATATACGCTTTTTTGGACAAATAGCAAATTATCTTGAACAGATCCATTAAAATGCAAGAGCGCAGCTCTCAACCGTGTCACGTAAACATTTTTGGGGTGCAAATATCTAAGTGCTTCATTAAGCTTGAGTTGGATCTGTAATGTTTCTTTCAGATTAGCTTGAATTTGTTGGAAACAAAGATAAATACTTTGAATTTGAATGCTTGAAAGAAAAAAAGTCTATTAAATAGAGAATATAATCAAAATAAAGTTACTTCGTTGGGATCTGTTTCTGTTAAGAACTGTACGGGAAGACTAAGCATTAACTCCTGACACATTTTCACATGATTTTCAGGAGTAATGTGTTCACACTTAGGGCATAAAATATCTGATATTTCTGAATTTTCTGTTATTAGCAGTGGTTCATCACAATTTTTGTTTGTACAACAGATAGACGTTAGCACGTCGTCCATTGGATCTGTACAACGTTCGCAACGACAATCAAAATACCTAAAACCTATGCTTTAGATTGTTTCCATTCATCTTTATGCTAATGATTTCTTGTTTACAAACTACTTCTACTTATTTTGATCCAAATATCAATTAATCCAGTGCGGCAAAAACATCTCTTTACAACTTTTAGCTTTCACTAATTTTATTTTGTTTAAACTCAAATATTTTCGCTATGGTATAAATTTCTTTTTGAAGTTTCAGAAGTTACCATTTCTCTTTAAGCTCTTTTTGACGATGATAACGGGAACGACCCACGTCGATGTAACTGATATGTGCCTTGGATGGATCAGAAGCATTTATTTCGGGTGTCAAAGATCGTAAGCAAGCATAGAATCCGTCAAATACTAGTGAACAATTAGGACGACAGGAATGATCATATTTTGAAACACCTGAAAAAATTATTTTGCTGCACTTCATTGCATGTTTTTATGAGAAAATATTTGGTAGATTTCAGTTGAAAATTTGCATATCTTTTTGAAATTTATTTTTCTCGGAGATGCAAAACTTGTGCTACAAGTTGAAGATATATTTAGGTCGTAGGCAAGAGTTGCGATAGTAGTAATGATAATTTTTCAGTAAGTAATCACTAATTCACCGAATACGAAATAACTGCAGAAATTTATCTTAATTTGTAACGGAATGTCTATTTGTTTCAGTAATTAACTTTTAGTCTCTATTATTTCAATTAACAGTTATTCCAGTAACTTTGTTATCTTTTTAAAATAAAAGTAATTAATCATTGAAAAAGTAACCTGCATTTTTTCATGAACTAATAATTCCAAAAAAATCTCTTATCAAGATTTTTTTGTGATAGTGATGATTGGAAATGATCGAATTCATCACAGCGTTAGAAAGAGACTCTTGAAAAACTGAACTTTGTTTCTGTGATATGGCAAAATCAGTACAGCTCTCACTTATGTTTTATAAATTTGACTTTGATATGTTAGAACAGGGCATAATACATAGTTAATCTGAAATCAATCTGAACTAATTGGTAAAATATACCTAGATCGAGCGCTATGCCAGTTTCCCATCCGATGCTAGTGTGAATCGCATGGGAGTTAATCGTTGTTTTGCAAAAGATTTGATAAAACTTTTCTTTACTAATCATTTCTTCTTTTCGATACAATGCCATTTTGCCGTAAATTTTCTCAAAATGAGCATACTTGAGCTGAAAATATGCATAAATATTCTTGAATCTTCTTCTATTCTACCTCTTATTTATTGCAATGATGAACTTTATTGTTGCTAGAAAATGATTTATTTGTTCATTTCAAGTTCACAGATTAGGATTAAGTGATTTTGAATCATGCCAATCAGTTAGTAACCTCGTCACTCCGGATATCATCCTCGTGACCCATCAAAGCCTTCCATTCTCTGCATTTTTGCCAGCCAAATTTATCACCATTTTCCTCAAGAAATAACACTTTGTCGATAATTCGACTGAGAAACAAAACCTCAGAAAGCGGTAAATTTGGATAAACTGCCTGCAGTCGTCGACATTCAGCTTTGTGATCTTTCCAAGCTGACCTCTGACATTCCTAAAAGTTGTCTTTTTTGGTTTGAAATGAATCGAATCATAACTTGTATTTGTGATTAGTTTTGTATTTTCTCCTTCATAAAAATCAAATAAAAAATTTTCAAACTTTGAGAGTTAATTTAATTATCAAAGCTTAAAAAACTTAAAATATTCTGAATATAGATCTCATTAATATTGAATTTCATTGAGCAATTTAATTTGCGTAAAGAAACTTATTCTCATAGTACATGAATATTATTTTAGTCATTTGATAAGGAAGCCATTAGTAAAAGACGAAGACAAGAAGGCAAATTACTTTATTACAGTAACGAGACAATTCACATTTCGAACATTTATACAACTTTTTGCTGTCAGGTTTCCTTAAGCAATATGAGCAGTATTGATGTAACTGATTGTTCAAACAAATATATGCAAATGGCTGCTCAAAGTGGCAAGTTCGTTGCAAAATACTACCATATTTTTTGTCTCCGTTCATTTTCCTGAAGCCAGTTCAATCAAATGTACTTTTTTTCAACCGTTGGCGGAGCAAGGAACGTCTTTTTATTCTAGAATTTATGCTAACGTCAAATGTCTTCATGTAATCAAAGCTGAGTCAGTGCTTTCAGAAAGTACACTGCAATAATGTTACAACAGTTATGATTCAAGATTGCCTGCAAATAAAAAGTATGGTAAACATTACTTACTTGAAAATAATTGAGCAAAAGAAAGAGAGAAGCTTAGCTCCTAAAAAATGTTGCAGTATATGATTCTGAAGTAAAACTGCTGCTATTTTCTGAAGGTGCAAATTTGCGATGCCTGAAAAGTCAATGCTTCAAAATGAGAAATTTTATTTTTAGCAACTTAGTTTCAAATTGCAGTTTTTAAGTCATGATTAAAAAATATGACTGAATTTAAAACAGTATTGAAATGTGAAAGGTGCTCATTGCTCTTCTTAATTAATAAATCAACAATAATTTATATTTTTCTTCAGACCAAATATTAGCTTCAAAAAGAATGCGATTCTCTATTTTAGCTTTGAAACACAAACAAAAATAATAGCCGAAAACTTAAGGTTTTATTTTAAAAATTTATGACCAAGCATTAAAATTTTAAAAAAATTTAATGAAATTTGTGATAGCATTTCTATTCCATTCGTGCAATGAAGAAACAAAGAGAATTATGAAAAATTATTAATTTTTTAGTAGTAATGAAAAGATAAAGCCTAGCTTATGGAGGATTTATCGAAAATGAGAGATCATTCTAATGATCACAGCAACAACTGATGAGCCACTTCAGCCTCTCAACTTTTGAGAAAATAAACAAACACTGAACGGATACTTATTCTTTTCGTAATAATTTCAAAAGTTTTAGAAGGCCAAGTCAATTTTCAATTTCAGTTTAGATTTCGCTCTTCAGTTTGTTGCCACTGGATAACAAAATGATCATTCAGCACTTTTGTATTAAATATCGGAAAATTCAATTTCACTATTTTGTTCTCATAGTGAATGCATTTTAGCAATAAACGTAACGTGTTCTGTGCAGCTGTTTCGTTGTTAGTAGAATGAAAGTTAGGTAGATGTAATTGCTATAACAAACAAAATCCGCACAATAAAGTTTCTGTTCCTATAAATGTACTTGTAAATTTTCATTCATCGAAACTTAATGTAGCATGCTACACTAAGTAGGACCGAGAACTGACTATATACTTTGCATAAATCGATATGATTTTATTGCTCGAATTTTCAATCAGTGTGTACAACACTAGAGTTAATCGATTCCATTTGACGGATAAACGGATTAGTAAAAATTAATCAAGTCATAGCTTAATCTTTCCTTGCATATTGAGTCACTGATTGCAATCATTCGAGAAGATTTGGACGTAATATTCAACTGGCGTAGTTGCCTCGTAATTGTTTACACATCCATCAACTGTATGTAAATCTCCGTTCATCATAGTACAGAACTATCCATTTGCTAACGTTAAATGAATGCCATGTGATCAATTGCGATAGGTCAGAAGACAAAAAGATAAAGAGCAGCTTTTTTGCAAGTGGTCAGACGTAAAACTGAATTAATGCTTTCAATTGCAATTTTATGATGGTTGTGATGAATGGAGGCGTTTCCATTTCAAATGACTGCAAAAAAATAAAAAATGAGCACTGATGTACATACGTCTGTTTCATTTGACAGCGATATTTTCTGCTTTTACCATTAAAAATTGTTCACTTGCTAATTGAGCATGCAGTGCAGTGAATCAGTGCTACAATTCGACCTCTACTCATTTGTCATTAGCAGTATTCCAAACTGCATCGGAAATTTCACTCACACAAATATTTTTGAAACAAAATTAATTGTTATTGAAAGCATACGTTTCAGTTATCTCTCACTTAGAAGTCTTTTTTATTTTTTGAACCAATTATTTATTGGCTACAGTGGAAGTAAGAATAAAAATTGTTTCTTTTGTTACGTCACAGATCAAAATTTACTAAATTTGATTTTTTTTTAAAATTGCATGACTGAGAATTTCTGAGTGCAAACGGAAGATGCACAAAAAAAAGCGATTCAAAACTTGTCTTTCAACCTTCTCTTAGGGATCTGGTTTTATCATTAGGATTTTTGATAGTTTTAATGAGAGAGCATTACACAGTCTTGCAAATATTTGTAATAAATTATAAAGTCAATAAGAAATTTATATTATTTCAACTGTTTCGTTTACTTCATTTTTAGACAGAATGTGTGCAGGAATTCTAGAAATTTCAAATTTGAAAAGGAAAGCATTTAGGCCTCTGGATTAGATCAAAAACATCTGCCAGATTAAAATTAATTTTGCAGCAAGCAGATGACAACCATTCTCATTCATTTCATATGTCTCATTTATACTTGCACTTATGTTTTTTGAATAAACAGATTTATTATCAGTTTTTAAGATTCATTTCATTTCACCGCACAATAATACGGCAAAAATAGGTATGCATTGATGGCAATAAACCTTTTAGCAGTCCAAGTCTCTGATTTGGACTTTCCACAATTTACCGACCAGAAATTGTGCGATTTCCAGAAAATCACTGACTATCCAAATGTTTCAAGTAAACAAAGTCAACTGAGTCACGAGATGTGCCTCTTCTTTACTAGCAAAACGAAAAATTATGTTAACATACATTTGTTTTATTTGCCAAAGTTAAGTGGACCAAAGTAGGGATTACACATATGGTAATCGCAGTGCTATTTTGCTGTTATTTGAGCCAAAAAAGGCAAGAAGTAATAGGCTTTTTCTTGCCCCAAAATTGGATTGCATAAAGGCATCAATGCAAATTTTGACTTTCATTAAGTATTAACCACTCGTTCACTCACTCTCATATATATTTCCTTCATGTATTATTTGCACACTTTGTAAATTGGCTTTTGCTATTATTTCCCAAAACTGCCCATTTTTTATTTCCCAAAGCTGCCCATTTTTTCAATCTGTAATAAATTTAAAGCAAATAGTGACGTGAATACTGTCTTAAAAATTGATCGATGATCGCTTAAGTTAAATGAGTACAAAGATGTCAAAGTAATCAAATGAAAAACGTAGATAGTCGCTTTCAGCAAGCATTCTGTGCAATCCTTTAAGTTTCTTGAAACTCATTTGGTTTTTCTGATGAAAAAGTTAGTTTGATACAAGAGAGTACTTGAAATTTCGCTCAAAAGTGAGTATAAAATAAGAATGAATAAAGCAGAACTAATCGCGTAGAAGCGGTCAGTCAGATTGAACAAACTGCCAGCCAGCTGATACATTTAATACATTTTGCAGTGAATGTTAACAGTGACAGTTGTTCAAAAAAATTCACTTTTTTTTTGCTTTAAATAATCTGATCAAACTAACTGCCGTGATTAAAAAACGTACCTCTAGAAAGTAATGTTGAGAAATCATATTTTTATTTAAAAATGAGACATTTTTCTCGAAATCGCACAGTTTTCAGTAGATAAAATTGTGGAAATTCAACTCAGAGACTTGAGCTGCCAATAGTTTCATTGCAATATTTTTTGTCCATTACAGATATTACAAAGATCAGTAATCTTCTGAAAAAATTGCGAGAAATTGCAGTGATCTATCTAAGGCTTCTAGATGAAGTATTGATTTTAAAAATGGGAAAAGATTGGATATTGTGCCTTCAATTCGCTTTTGATGGTTTCAGGGCAATTACGTACACATACATGGAAAGTGTTTGTTAATTCTCTAAAGAGTTGCTGACGTAACTTCTGGAGACTGTTTGCAGCGGTCAGGTAGAACAGGTGTTGTTGCACAATACTCAACAGCTTGCTATTACTAATAAATAGTACCCATGAGACTTGTCGAGATATCTACAGGAAGTAGTCGTTCAAATGTACTATCTCTGAAAGTATACAAAATATGTCTTATCAGTGAATAACTCATCTATTGTTTTAAATATTTGAATGAAATTATTAATGACATAACCGAAAATCAAGGGAAACGCGAGCAGTTATGATGTATGCATGCATTTATTCTTCCATTCATCCATTACTTATTAAGTAATGATAAAACAAGTTAGTTATTTAACTCCAAGAGATAAAAATAACCTACCAAATTGTAGTGAATCTAATTTTCGATAATTCTAATAATTTCCGCTGTCAAAATTATTACCATTTACAGCAATGATATTTGATAGCTAATCAAACGAACAGCGAAGCATAGTTGAATGGATACATAACTTTTAAAGCGCTTGCAAATAAAGTATAGTTGCGATGTATTGTTTAATATTATATGAATTGCTCAAGAAATATTTGCTGAGATACCATGAAAAAGAGCTGAAAGTAAAATAGGAAAAGTGCTGTTCATTTAAGACACGGGAAACTTAATCGCTGAAAGCAATAACAACTTTTCCCTCCTTGCTTATTATTTTTATTATATACAGATATCACACGGAAAATAAAAACTTGGAATTCGCTCACTAGTGTTGTTTAATGACATGTTTTATGTTAAGAACTAATAATTTCGGAAATTTTCGCAAGACAATTTTCAATCACGGAATCAGTCTCAGTTTCAATATCCTTACTGAGAAACTTTTAGTATCACCATTTGTTTATTCGTTCATTTCCTTGCACTGCAATTTCCTTTATTGTAATTATTTTTGAGTTTAAACTTTTTCATTGCGTGACATTTGACACCGATCGAGTTCGACAATATTTTTTATTTATTAGCACAATTTTCTACACACTCATTCTCTCATTCATGAGCGCTATCTTTTCTTAATAATGAATGATTCATCATGCTTCAGGCAACCAACAACGTAAATTATGTGGAATAAACATGTTGGGAAAGTTGGTTCAGTCATCCCTAAGCAGAGCCTTCCAATCTTTGTTGTAGAATCCCAAATTTGAGAATATCACTTGCTTTTGTGAAAAATAGAATCGATATCATTTATTATCTCTTAAATGAAAAATTCAATATTCTCTGTCGATTCCCCTGTGCCAATAAAAAATTTTGTGCATCCGTAAGAGTTACATAATGAGAATGACATTTCAAGAAAAGCGGATGCAAAACGCTTATATGCAGTTTGCTCATGTACTATAAATCTCTTCAACAAAAGATAAATTTATTCAAATTAAACAGAAATTTTGGCCAGAAAAATTAAAGCGATAACGATCGAAGTGAATATTTTCTCCTTACTTCAGCATGGTTTGCTCATAATGCTGAATATCTTCAAGCAGTCACAAATTATAACTTGTAATTAAATACCCTCAATTTTCAACAATAAACCAATTTTGAGTTCCTTTTCATTTTTGGTTAAATAGAAGTGAGCCGGAAATATTGCAATGAATTTAAGACTTTTCAGCGCTGTATTATTCAGTAAGGACGTAAATAAGTAGTGGCAGATGGTCATCGGGTTTTTTTCATGGCTACTTTTGCTGCTTAGTAATATCTGGGAATGGGTTAGCGTGCCAGGTGCTTGTCCTCTTCGCTTTTCTTGAAAGGCAAACAGTTCACAAATTCTCAATCAAAGAACTGCTGTCGAGTTTTCTCGAAAATAAAAGTTTATTTTTCGTGTTTTCAAAAATTTTTGAAATTTAATTCACCATTCTTATTCCACAGTACCAAATCATAGTGTTGAAAAAATCGTAACAGAAGATATTGGCTATATCAATATTTGAAAAATTGCTATAGCTTGAAGAACAAACTTGGCTGCAACCAAATCTTGAAACCGAAATATACTAATATTTCAAATAACAGTTATTAGTAAATTGAACAAACAATAGCATTTTAAGCTATTAAAGTCCGCCATTTAATATTAATAATCAATTTACAAGCTTCCTGAACTGAAATATTAGTTCGCGATGTCACATCCTTTTTTTTGCGTAATAAATTCATATCTAAAAAGTAAGCAGTATCTGCATTAACTTGCAACTATGATCAGTATCATGCAGGTATTTATCTAATCATCTTTTAGTTTTATTACTCAAAACTGCATTAGATCTACACATTATAATTATTTCATTTCTGTGAAGTCCAAAACGCTTTTCCCTCGTCTCCACTTATCTCCCTACTTTTAAACATCTGCGATCAAATCTGCTTAAATGCAGTGAAACGCATTGAATAACCAGGCCGCCATTATTAAGTTTACTTTCTCAGGTTGCATATGCTTACTTACTTAATTGCAAGATTACATGTAACCTTCCTTACCCCTCAAACTACATTAAGCTTTATTACCCCTAATCGATAAGAAGGACCAAAAAGTTAAAGCAAAAACCAAGCACCAATGTAGCTAACATTGAAAGTAACAACAGCGAGAACGAGTAACAAGATTTAGGTTACATCTATTTGTTATTGCCGTGCGACCTGATATAAGCACACGCTTTTAATATGCCAACAGCTGTAATTCAAGCAACTCATCCATTTATTTATAATTCAATTTCTAGACACCTTTTCTGCTTGAGCAAAGATACCAGATGTATTCCAGCCATATTGTTGTCAACATACCAAAGAAGACAATTCATAATTAAATTTACTTTCTGCTTTTAAAATGCTTATCCTTTCACTGCTTTTCCACTCGCTAACAATAGTTATTACTTATTCGACACCAGTCTTGAAAAAGTAAACTACGGCCCATTATGGTCTTCAAATGGTACCTGAAATGAAATCTTGACATACATCAGTTATCCTAATAGCAAACCAATATAAAACTTGAAGTACCATCCAACTAATCTCCCAAACTTTAATCATTAGTTCTGACCACAATAATGTTCGATACTAATCGTGATGTTTCGCTCCATATCCTTCTCAGAACAAGAGTTACCAAGATAAAGAAAAACCGCACAGACCACAAACATTGTCAATAAACGTCATGTTTGCCAAGAATGCAGCAAGGATTAGCACTACTTCTCCGATGATTCTTCTTGAATTTAATTAAAAAATTATAACACAACTTTGCTGAAACTAAACTAACTAACTCCGCATAACGTAAACCCCCCTTAAAAACATACTCTACCATCTTCGGCTACTGGATGGAAGTCATCATAATACATGAGGAGCATAACATCTTTAAGAAGAGAAAACTTTTACTAAAACTTAAAGTCAATCAAACATCACAATTTGTTTATTAATAATTAATCTTATGTCGCCAAAAAATATTTTTGCAAGATTCTTCATTCTCGTTAATTCACTGATTCATGTGGTAAGCAAAGTATACGAGATTGCAACGACATAGTAAGACAGTATAGAAATATCGTGCAATTCCAAAACAAAAATATGACATCAATAAAATGAAAAATGAAAACTTGCAAAAAACTAACTATTTCAACATCGTAAAACATTAGCTTTCAATATATAATGGATGCAAAACATCTATCAGTAACTGATTCTGGGAATTTCCACAAAACATTTCAATGCAACAAAAGACTCAATAACCATGGCTAGAACATTCATTTAATTCACAATGATAATAAGAACAAATGTCAAAAGTAACAACAATAAAACACTGCGAAAATAAATGCATTAGTATTGAATACTATATGAAAAAAACCTAAGTCATATGAGCAAAAAAAAAAACCCGAAAAACAAAAATAGCAAGCGTCAAAGGTTACACAGACAAATTGTAATCTTGATCACAGAAAAACCTCAACATGTTGCACTGAATACATTACGAATGCTGAATCATCATATTCATTACCTAATGAAAAATCTTTGAAACATCATCAAGATTTAATACTTGCTAACGTATTTCTATTATCGCTGAACTTGGTCATTTTATCTGCTACCGTATGCTCAAACTTTATACAAAGTTGAAAGAAAAAGGTGACAGCTGATTGGAAGTTTAGAATAACCGCATACGATGATTGGCCAAAATCATTCGTTTCCCCCGCAACCTATTCCATAAACTTGATATTTACTGTGATGTCATTATAACAAATCGCTACTTAAATCACAAATGCAGAAATCAGAAAACCCGCTCGTCAGAAAAATTATTAAGTGCATATGATGATTGGCCAAAATTATTTCACGGAGAGGGAAAGTCAAATATATCTCTAATCGTGATTAAAAAAGCCAATAAGACTTTTGAAAGCACTTTTTTGCCGTTTTGAAAAAATAAACATGATAAGCATTAACTAACGGATATCCCTAAAGTGAGAAAACGAGGAGATTTCAAAAGCACATGAAAAGCATTTATTAGTTTCAGCTATCAATAGTGATAGAAGGGGAGTCATTTGAAAATAATTCTAGGAAAAAATTGAAATTAGAATTTCTTTCACTTCCTTTACATTCGTAAAGAAAATAAATGCCAACGGAAAAGTAACTGCAAAAATGTTGCCCTTTGCTAATTTCTTCTCTGATTAGGCAGCATTAAATATTAGGATATGACGCGTGAACTATAATAACCTTCTTTTGACAATGAAGTATAGAAGCGTTACGAAAGATTAAAAGGAAAGAATTTTGAGGAGAAATAACGTGAATAATAATAATCAACAAAAAGAAAAGAAAGGCCAAGTGATTGTTTTCATCGCTAGCTAACCTTTGACCCTTTAGGCATATTAACATACATATGCTATCAGGTTGCTAAAACGAATAAGTAATCAGCGCATACAGAAGGTTTATTATGTGAAAATAATGGAGATTCATCAAAAAACAATGAATAATGGAGGGCTAGAAATACGAAGAAGATGCGAAATGAATATGTCGTCAGTTTTTTCCTACACTCTCACAGCACCATTTTATCAACTGAATTTTAATGCAATTCTGAACCAATTCGATAACTTAAAAAGGGAATTCGATGGATGGACCTTTGTCTTCTTGCTTTGGGGAGGTAAGACTGAAGACATATCAAAGTACCAACTCAGAAAATGAAGTACATTTGGCAGCCAAACATATAAGCAAACAAAAGACTGTTTGTTTGATTAGTTCGCGACAAGAAATGCACCCTCACAATAATCAATTTCCAGTAAGAACAGCACCTATAGAATACGATATTTGACACAGATATAAAAAATTTTTGACTGGATGAGATTTATCCTTAAATCACCTTGGATCAGATTTTACAATTATTTTTACCACACGAAATATATTAAAAAGACGAAAATTCAGTTCACAACTACTAAAGACAGATCAAGTGTTATGAAGTCCCGTAATCCAAAGAAGAAAAGTACTTACTCGACAATATAAGCAGTGTTACCTGCTTCTACATGCTTATGCAGTAGATGAAAATATTCAGTACTGTACATACTTGGAGCAATCAGTCAACAAATTAGTCAGTTATTATCCGTACTATATCAGTTTTCTCTTTGTATCACAAAAATGATCGATTTGAAAAGAATTTAGCGCGAAGCACTGACCCATCTCAAAACATTCCTTCAGCGAAGTAGAAATATGAGACTAATTAGTATCCTAAATTTGTTAAGGTAGATGAGACATTTCAGGAGCTGGTCAAAAGTGAAAAGTTCGAACAATTATTACAACCATCACTCCCTGTTCACCGATAACATAGAAGAATGAGCAGCACAATCAGCAGCTTGCAACTGTGCCAACAATAATTGCTTTAAATGAAAACTTGCTACTGCACTATCGTAAGTTAAACTAGCAGCAGGTGCTGCAGCCGTAACCTTTGGAGTGATTAACGGAGGCGTCGCCACCAAATTCAGACGTTTGGTATAAGAATCATGTATTAACTTGGCTGCATGTGTATCAAGTGCCATATGCCTTGATGGTAGCTCAATTTGTTCGCACATCCATTTCATTTCTTTACTCAGCACATTTTGTGATGATGGACTAGCTAGAATAAAAAATCCTTATGGCACAACAATATGCTGCAGATTTTCTACAATAGTTAATTATCTGTGATAAATAAGCACCACAACACTCAATACTTTGCTCGTGAATAAAACACTTCAAGTTATCAACACCCTATTAACATAAATTACAAATGTTATTCTACAGGAAAACTAATGGGGTAGTGCCTTCTGCTTCTGATTTTCAGCTACAACATATGACGGTTTTATAAATTAAAAATTACTAGCTAGAAATGGAGTAATCATCGAGAGGGAAGCACGATTATCACAAGAGACATTTTGGTCTATAAGTTGGTCGATATCATTTGTATTCGATCTTTTAACCTGTGAACCATCATCTGAATCAAGAGTTCTGAAAGAAATTAGCAAATATATTTCGTATTTTGCTTGCATACAACGTACGTTACTCGAGACAGGAAGAGGGAAAAATCATGATGACGATTAACAATTGAATCCACTGCTTTGTTGATAAATTTTAGAGGCAACAAACAAACAAATCCTTCCGTAAATAAGCATAAGTGAAACTTTGCTCTTCTTGCAAGAGCAGTAAGCAAAATGCTAATATCATTATTACATCAAGCCTCCCTCTTATCTTGTATCTTGTAGACAAGGAAATCTGCAGAATTTGAAACAAAAGACTTTTCTCATTGTTTGCAGCACATCCTCACTATTCAATGAATTTGTAATTAACTTTGACATCAATTCTTTGGAGAGCTTACGCAAAATACACAAAGAAACGACAGAGTACGTTGTATTTCAATAATAAAATTAAAGTAATTCACAATCATATTAAACTTTATACATACACTTATATTCTAAGCACCAATCCGCTAATGACTTTCAGATGAGTAATGCCTCGCACACATTCATACTCACAACAGCTATTTTACACTCATAAAAATGTAATAATAATAATAATAATAATAATAATAATATCAGCAATATCAAACGTCATTTTAACTTCCAAAAAAAATGTTGAATAAATAGAGAACACCTGTTGTCATATCTAACAAAAGACTACTTTCAGATATGAAAAATAAAATGTCTAATATATATTGCGAATTTATCTGCTTCAACTAACTTCTTTAACGATTTTTTTATCGCAATTAACATTCACCATGCACCGGTCACATGCTCAAGTCACACACATAGAAATTTTTTAAATTTCTTCAAAGGCAACCTTTTTTCGCCCAAATTTTGATTACACTTCCGTAACGTTAAATCAAGTGGTGTGTCATTTACACATTCCACTATTCTTGTTGTACTATTGTCAACAAGTGTTGCAGATGATGACGATGAACGTACAATTGGAGACAAATTACTACTGCTAGAAGATGAAGGAGAAGCAGAATTTGTTGGAGGTATCGTTTCAAATGTAATATTTCGAATACCTGAAAAGTTAAATGATAAAATAATAAAAACAACAGCGAAATGAGAATATTTGCTCTAATGGTTTCAGTTATGAATATTTTTCCTAGTGGCCTAAAAATATTATCAGATGAAGTTTAAATCATACTTTCCTCCTACCTTTACGAGCCATTTTTTGCTGGTATGCGATGGGGCAGCCTGAAACACTTCGATGTGATGTTCGGTTGCTGTTGACATGACCTTTACCAGTGCAACCAGGTGTCGTACAACGCACCATAGAATCATGTTGCAGAGACAATACTGCAAATTAGTGATATTTCCTTTCATCTTAATTCATAACAGACATGTAGGGAATAATTTAATCATCTCTCTCACCAAATCTATTAAAACTATGCAAATGAGAGCAAAGTTCCGTGATTGTCCCCACATGAATTGCAAAGTGCTTTTCATCACACGACTTTTTTTTGCTACCCACCTGTCGCTACAATAGCTTTAAGGTGGTAATTACTACATGAATAAACATGAAATTATAAGACATTATCTAAAACATGTGGCAAGTGCATAAACAATTTAAACAAAAATGTGAAGGAAAAAAGTACCGACGACACATGTTTTGTTCTCAGTCCATGAAAGCGACACATAATTCATACTTGAATCGAATGAAGAAATTCCGTAATTCCTTTTAATTATACATTTATGATTTCCCATCACCGAATGATACATAGCAACAATGCTATTAAAGAGAATAAGGAAGCGAATACTGACAGCACAATTTACTTGTTTTTACGTCGTAGGCAGTAAATTTAATTTATAGACTTAAATGTGAAGAACAGAAATTTGCGTTAAAAAATGAGCAATAACAATGCCAGTGAAATAATATAAAGTAAGTAACTAACCTCTCAAACAACATTCTCCTCGAACTTTGAACTCATCACTCTTACTAAGAAATTTGAAAGAAGATATAGTGCTATTGAATAGAAAAATATCAATTGGTCATCATTTGAGATAATTCCGTAAGAACAATAACATAAGCACTCATTTCTGTACAACAGCAGTAAATTATGTCAATATATTTCTTGTAAAACAAGTAGTTTCATCCATCTGTAGATATAAGATAGTGAATGATCAAACCTACACATGAATGAGAAATTCTGAATTTTATAACAGTATGAGAATAATGATGAAACAGTTTTTCAAATTGGTGGACTTCTCGATAGTTGCCGACTAGTATATGTGCAAAAAATTTAACTAATTTCAAATTCTGTAACAGAAAATTAAAAAACTACTTTCTATTTCTAACTATATCAATGAGGTAGAAAGCCGATAAACAAGCAGTTTGACAAACAGAAGTTGAAAACAATTGCCGAACGATTGCAGACAACCTTTGACCATCTGTTGCTTGAGCTTGAGCTAGTGGTCATCATTCATGATGCATTCATAACATGGAGCGAAGTCAAAGTAATGCAATAATCTTTTGACAACTTCCGACTGCATGTCATATCTTTAAAAACAAGTCTCTCCTTATCAGATGTAACTAACTCATCAACATCGCAAATTAAAAGTAGTCAGAGTTAATTATTCAATGCACAGTTCAAGCTATTTATTTTATACAAACCACATGCACTGACTCAAAAACCAATCGAAGAAAATACGTTGACATTTCTACTTGCTTATAATCATCATCAGATACCTGATCCAACAATCACTCACCGACTGAGATAACATGGAAAATAGTTAATCAACTTCCCGATTCTGTAGTTTTTACTTCAAAATTGTTTTTTTTAAACTCAATACAAATTCAACTCCCCACTCACAAGTGATAAGTATGTAAAATTTGAAAAAATAAATCGACATTTAAAGATAGTGGGATACAATTAATCAGTGATTCAATCAGTCGACCAGCAAACAAATTCTCCGTCTTTCAGAGGAGAAATAACCTAGAACTTCAGGCTAAACTTTTTCTTATAAAGATACACTAATTCTTATATAAGAGTAAAGTGATAAAAACACGATTCATACATGAATTTACACAGATTGTTAAAAATTAGAGTATATGATTTACTCAAAGTGCATAAGAATAAAAAGGGAATTCAAGCTTCATCTTAAAATAAGATAAGCGGAAAGTAGACTATAATTATGAAAGCAAAAGAAAGATGTCAATAACTTATTTCTATCAAAGATAGTTTTTGAATGATTAAGAAACAATTTCAAAATTTCAACAATGATCGCAATAAATTAACACCCTTGTACATTAAGAATGATATATTATAACAATCACTTCAGAACACTCTAAAAAATTATGCGTGCTTTTCTAAATAAATTGCCAAATTTAATTTGAAATGAAACGGTTGTATATAAAACATACGTTGAATTGTTGACTTATCGGGACGTCGAGGGCAACCGGAAAGACTTCGATGATGCGAGTACAAGCCTGTCTGGTGACCTGAGCCGTCGCAACCTGGCGTTGGGCAGGACAGTTTTCCCGATTCTGCAAATAGTTCAAAGGCTGTAAAGAGGTCATACAAATTCATGTCAGTTATAAATATTTTCAGTAGATCTCGTGCACTTTTAGTACTTCCTTTTGCATTAATTAAAGTAACTTATCCAATCTTCGTCTTGATACACTAATAATGACTGCTAGGAATAAACAGTGAGATGCAAACATTATGCAATTATAATAAACAAGTAAGTCCAATCTCAAATTTTTACTGTCACAGCAACTAAATGCTCCATAATCAAGTTGTAAAATCAGAAATCAGCGTAACAATTTTACAATGATTTATTTTTCTTTCCAGGATAAAAATCGACATAGTACATACTATTCAACAAACCATTTATTCAATCAATCATTTTTCATACACGATTTTTACCAATTCTTGTAAAAATTAAACTAAAATTGTTGCTTCGTCACTGATAATTACTTTGAAAAGAGCTAATAACTGAAAAACGTGCCGTTACGATTCGGTAGCCTTGAGGGAAATGATACGGCAGGTATCAGAGATGGAGGGAATGACATTCCCGATCGCGAAAAGTTCGGTTCCAGACTTGCGTCCACTGATGTAGTAGATACGGTAAATGATTCTTTCAAAGACGGATGAGGTACGGATAAGAACGAGGCAACTGATCGATTAGTAATACTATTACTAGTATCCGTACCAATATCAGATGTAGCAGTACTAATAGTAGTAGCTGCACTGACGACTGAAGTTGATTCAGAAATAACTTGTGTAGAATACAAATCAGTATTATGTTCAGATAATAATTTACGTTTCACGTAATCTTTGTTAATCTGAGTAAACGCCAAATCAGCTAAAGAATCAATACGCAAGGGAAGAGACTGCCTGAATTCAGGTGGACCAAGCAAGGGTGAAGTGAAGCTAATATTTGTAGATTTGGATAAATGTGATGTTGAAGGCTTGCAAGGAGAGTACTTAATTTGATGCTGATCACAGGAGATGTTCTCCGTATTGTCTTTACTGGAAATTTTGTCGGCAATTTTATCACAGCTTGTATCTTCTAGCTCTTCAGTCAACTGCGCCACAATACGAACGATACTCTTCACTGAAATATCAGGTTGTCTTATATATATTTGTCCCTTTCAACTTTGATAGAGATGAATTTGCTTCTACAAAAAATTCTTATTCTCTTTGCTTTATTCAGTTCTAAGCTCTATTGTGATATGAAAGAATGAAGAAAATAGATATCTATGATATGCTTTCCACTGACTGTTTTTGGCTGAACTTATTTGCTAGAATACTGTACAGTTAAATGTATATTGTTCCAATGGTCTCAGCTTGAAATTTTTTTAAACTCAAAACTCTAAAATTGCAAATAAAGCAAAAAATAGACAATAAATCCTCGTCTAGTTCAGCTTCATTATAATCGCATCTAAAATTGATCTTTACATGATAAATTGCCTCGGACGCTAAAAGAGCAAATGTGATAGACATTTTTTGGATATCCTGATGAAATGATGCACATTTCATTTCTTGATTAATAAACGAGATGAAGTTAACTTTTAGTTGAAAGTCTGCTTAACGCAAATATTTGCATACTAATGACTAAAACAATACTTGCATATTAATTGATATATTATACGATATCTCCAGATGACAATATCATTATTTATTTCATTTACATATTTTGGCATTATAGTCAGCCCTGAAATCTTTTTTCAGTATTTCTTAAATTGACTTATACGCCTTATTACTACTGATACCTTGATAGAAAGCGAGAGAAACGAATTAATCGTCATGTAAAAAACACAGATGAAAGTTAAATCAAGAAAAGTTGACCTTGAGAGAAGGTCAGCAGTAGTCAAATGGTCACTGTTTTAAAGCTCAATAAATGATGGAAATGAGAGAACTATACATTTAGAACACCTGCTTCATGCATCCATCACTACTTTTAATAGATATCATTAAATCAAAGCAAGAACTAAAATTGGAATCGAATAAGTAATTAAATTGTGGAATAAATGATATTCTACAATTGATATCCCATAAAATTTACCAACCAAAAGTGGTTATTTCATCTAGGCTAGAATAGTTTTCATGCTCAAAATTTCATATCCGCTATGAAAATCTGAATGCAAAATTTACATTTACTTCATAGCAGTTGGGAAACAGAACAGATGATTGCTTGTTTGAACTAATTTTTTAAATTCACAACAATCCGCAAAAAAGTTGCAGTCGCTTGCGAAGCTTAAAATGTTTGATTTCTTATTAAAACATTAGTTATAAATAATCAGCTGAGCCCAAATGTATAACTCAAAAAAAAATCCTTTTCTTCCTTCAAGAACAACCAAATCTACATAATTGACTCTAAGATTAATAATCTGACACTGGCATTCCACAATTTCCATAAAATAATCAAAAAGCCGATTTAAGTAATTCGGTAAATGAGCTCATAAATGAAGCGACAGAGAGAGCCATGAATTTGACCGAAAACTTGCTTATCTCTTCCCATAATTATCCTCCGAAGCACTCAATTTCCTTATCCTCACCCAATTTACTTAAAAACTGCTAAAGGATAAGAAGGCAAACAAAACATACGCCATTGTCTTACCACCTAATACTCTATAGATGGATCTACAAAGATTTTAATTGTGACATCAAATAAATCATTATTCATTGCTAAGTCGAAAAAAATAATTACAGTGCCCCATAGCAGTATCAAGACGGTATTAATAACATTGACAGTAACAGTAGTAATAATAATAACACCAATAACATTAATAATATTAATAAATAATAATAATAACGAAAAGCTAGTGTAAAATGCAACTGAAAACAGGAATGCAAAAAATTAAAATGAACCATCAGGTTTCCGACGATGTTTTCTTCTGGTACTGCAATTATTTTCAGCCTCACAGCTAATTTTTATGCTATCTCTTTCCGACCTTTGAAGATCACTACATTTGCAGGATAGCAGAATCTTATTATTCGTAATCAATGGAGGACCTAAACCAGTAGTAGTTGAAGTCGCAGAAGCAGTGGTTTCATAACCTACCAACAACGAGTGTCTATCACAAGCACGTAACCAAATGTCCGATTCTTTAATCGAATCACAAAATAATGATCTCGAATCGTTATAATTATCGTCACGAGCACTATCGTCAACATTATTAACAGAGCCACAATTATTTCCATCACAGCTCATTCGAGATGATAATGATAGAAATGCAGAAGCAGAAGGTGAATCTTCACATGATTCCATACAATCTTCATATTTATCCAAGCGGATATTTGTACGAACCTCATGCGAACCCACTGAACCTTCATTTACAGAAGAGTATTGTCCAACCGCACATGGTTCTCGTATATTCACAACACCTTCAAATTGATTCATGGAAGCATTACGCATGTTAGTTGAACTTTCACACTTATCCTTGACGATTGATGAAATCTGATGATGCAATTTTCGCAGCGCTGCAAGTAAATAGTACGGTAAAGTTGTCAGTCTGGAATATCAAAACTCATACGAATTTACAAGCACTGGACTAAAATTAATTTCCATAATACACTAATGATGAGTTTCTCTTCTCATGCGCACATTAATCGAAAAATGGCAGTAACCAGCATGCAACGTGGATGAAAAAATTACAAAACAATCTCATATTTCCGAAAAGTTGCAATTTCTGTACTGTAATCAGCGGAAAATAATATCAAGAACTACGCACAAAAACGAAAACTGAAGCTTATGAACTGCACATAGCAGTAATTACAGAACAAGGAAAATGTTGTAATGTATTGGATGGAAAATTACAAATTACAAATGCGAGTGAGCTAAACGAAAAAATTAAGCAGAGAAAGAGATGAGGGCTTTCAACGATCACCATAAGGAATGTGATAAGATACGAACTGCAAAAAAGTTTCTTGACTTTGCCGCGGTGCAAACAACAAAGAAAAGAATTTCCGAACAACTCGTTCAGAGTGAGAATAAGCAGTTCGTTAGTACACGATAACTACACCTCAACACACGTCACATTTCGGTGGACTGAAAATGATACTGACGAAGATTTCTCAGTTCACAAATGAGTACTGAACCATGTCGATGAGGTTTTCAGTACATACGTAAGTCGATGACGTTGATTAACTGTTTCTCAATGCCTATACACACTTTGCTTTCATTTCTTGCCATGATAACTTTCACAAGTGCAAACAAAAATTATTTATAATTATCTTTACATGATGTTACAGCGTGCACGGTAAATATTCAAACGTAATTCTATCTGCTAGTTGCACTTTGCATATTATATGAAGAAAGCTAAATGAAACTTGTCGTTAAAATCCAAAGTAAGAGATAGATAGATCAACAATGAAAATTTTGAACCTTAACTTCTCTCCGGATTCTTTTGGAATGAAGGGTTAAACACAGCAATAACAATATCCAACTTATAGCTTCTGCAGAAAAATAAAATGATAAGATCACACTTTTAATATCTACATGCAGCGAGAGAAGCGAAATGATGTACTTATTTACTTTGCTCTGCTCACTATCTAGACAAAAAGTTCAACTCATGTGAGCATGCTTTCTCCTTTGTTTCTCACTCTTAATGCCTTATTACCACCACTTCGGTCAAAAATTTCAAGTATATGATATGCAACTTGGCCACAATTATGTCATTCAATAAGCCAGAAACTACGGTAACAGCCACCTGTTCCCCTCTGGCAATCTTTTCAAAGACAGAAAAAAGTCAAAATTCGACACATGCAAAAAATCGAGCAGCCTTGGCAAAGCTATTTATTTATGCGCTGTAATTGATTTTCTATTTTTCGACCTCAACCTTTGGCCAATAAGTTACCAACTTACATCACCCGAACACTATTCACAGCAAGTGAATAAATCTCATACAACTACTGCATTTCCAAGTTCACTTTAAGTCTTCATATCAAAGTAATCGTGCCAAATTGGTTCTTTCGTTCCATTAGGACTTCTCGATGGACATGCGAAAAGAAGCACAATATTTCACCACAAGAACAGAAAATACCATATTCAACCTGACACAATGAAATGAAATGTGATATCGCCAAAATATTTTTAGAAATAAAGTAATGATGAATGTAGAAACATCTCCGATCTACAATTCAGTTCTATTCCCTATAATAAATCATCCACTCAATACTCTCACCTCCCTAAATCGTATACTGTCTCCTTCAACTGACACAAGGAGGCGGTTGTTCAGAGATCTTTTAAGGGTTTAAATATTTTTCACTGAGCCCCACAAGTATTCACATCGTAACGTTTTTCGACATCATTTACAAAACGGCCTGGTGACGAGAGCACTATTAGTAATATAACTGCTCAATTGTAAATCATAGTACGAAATACTCTGTTAAAACATACAAATATTGATATAATAGAACTTGCAGTGTGAACAGCAGATGACCTTTGACCCCATATACATTATTCTCTATTTTTCATACTAGTCGTATCAACTTTTGCAGACTAATAAGGTCATTAGCATTCCCTAATTTTCCATTATGATTACGTTTAGCCTATACAAATGACATACAATTACAGTAGAAAGTAAATCAAGAAGTATGATATAGATTTATGAGAAAAAAACTTCTTTGCAGTGTAGCACTACGTGGTTTGTAGTACAAAACTTTAAAGTGACAGCTAGCGAAACATTATTCAATCAGTTCTTTGTCTGCTATATTTTTTGAATGCCTAAAAGTACCACGAAGAAATTTTAAAGAAAAATTGTTAGTTAATAGAAAACTGACTGCGTGAAAACGCAAATTGTAACATTTTTGCAACGAGTAAATAAGATGGTAAAAAAATATCAAAAATGAATAAATGTAACGAAGAAAAAGACAGAAAGAATTAAAACAATTTAAACAAATAATAATTAAGTGAAAATGTTGAGCAGTAGAAACTGTTACACTGCATACCATTTCCGATTTTACTGTATAGTTTTGAGCATGTCTATATCTTTACTTCTGGAGAAGAATGAATAACTGAAATTAACAACTACGAATTAATGAATTTGAAACAAATGAATGAATGCATCCAAACTGAGTGTACACGTGTGTGAGTGAGTATACGTGCGTGGAAAAGGCGGTGAGATTGTGGCAATGATGGAAAATGCGACAGCTGGCAGACGACAACTTGATTTGAGTTTGAACGAGGATATATTGTGGCAGATGTTAGATGCAAATTTCTAGAAAGTAGGGGATAAGAGGAAGGAAACGACCAGCCGTGTATGAGTAACTTTACTTAACCCCTCAATAAAGTTAGTGCTCCGCCCCTCCGTAATTTGCATATGAGAAAGTTCGTTCAGCTGCCAATATCCCCTGACCTCTGACTTAAATAATTCCCCTCAAGGACTTTGTTCTCTTTCGTGCAGTTTACTAGAACTATGACCCTTGAGTTGGCTAATCCTGACCTGCAGATAGGACACCTGCACAACTACTCATTTATAACTTAACGAAGCAGTAATGCAAATGATTTAAGAACAACAAACATCCTAAGTTCATTCCTGAAATTACTTTCGTGACTGGAATATTCACCAAAGCAAATTCACCTTAGTAATATTGGGTAACTGTACCACACATATTCTGCTCCGCTGCTACTCATTTATGCAAATTAAGTTTCTCCTCGACAAAAGAGCAGATGCAAGAAGACAGCTCAAACAGTGATCTATTTTGTGGCATGCAGAAAAACAGAGTAAAAAGCAAATCAGACAATTTTAACGTTATATTCAATGAATTAACACCTTAATTAAGAACCAAAGAATATGCAGACGTTTTTCTTGAGAATATGATTTGAATGTAAATAATAACTCGTACCTTTCAAGATAAGCGTGTTAATATTTAAGCACGTAATGAGAAATTAAATCTGACAAATGGAAGACTATACGTCATTGCTAAACATACAGACACGTATAAACTAGCAAATTTTTACTTTTTGAACATGACTCGTTAAAGATATTGCACGTGACACGTAAGCAAATAAAAATGATGTTTTCAGGAAAAAAAAGAGGAAAATCAGATGTTAGAGGTCAGGCACTGGCAGGATTGCACTCGCTAAAATACTAGTATAAAGTTTTATAGAACAGTAAAGGGATGCATTCACTCGGTAATTTTCGAGGCTATATTTAAGCATGTGAGATATATTCCGTAGTTCGAGCAGCAGCAATGAGCCTTAGCTTGCTTGAGCCATAAATCTGCTTTTAGATACCATTATTGAAAAAGTTATACTTTTGCTAGGAAGGTCTGAACCGATGATAAAGGTTGGCTAAGGCAAGCATACATCCATCTAAGTCTTCCCGTATGTTCTGCTAAAACCTTAACTGCCTTCTACTCTTCGTGTCTCCACTAAAGTGTATTTCAGTGCTCATTGACTTACATTTTTTCAATCCAACAATACTGTTATCCCAACTTTTATATCATTCTTAATGACTTTGCTGTTATTACCACCAAGCACCATTATTATTATTATTATTATTGTTATTATTATTATTATTTTATTATTACTATCACTGTTGCCATTCTGGCATAAAATATTACCAGAAAAAGAAACGGACTGACAAAACTCTAGAAAAAATGTTGTAAGTAAATAAATTTATTCCGAACTCAGCTTCTTAGCTTTACTTTATGAAGTGAAGAAAAAATGAAGTTTCGGATTACAATAAAAGTGAAAAGCACAGCAATGCATAATTCAATCGAAGAATGCTACATGAGAACTGATACAGTATAAAACGGCAATATCAAACCTTGATTTGCCAGCAATTAGATTAAATAAAAAGTTTCACGAAGTAAAAATAATCAGACACAGTTATGGCAGAAGAAGTAGCGCAAGATATGATTTAGGATTAAAGAGATAATCAGAAATGAAGATAACTAAAAGAGATAAAGCGGTAATAACGTCAAAAACGGCAATGAAAATGCATGAGAATGTGAATAGAGATGACTTTCGATGACATCAGAGATTTTTGATATTATCATGATGTTTTTGAAGTGTTTTGCTGATTTTTGTCAGATTGCTATCAAAACTTTTAATCCATTCTGATTCGGTGCATAATTTGATAAAACTTTTTAAATATATTTCAAGTAAGAAAGTCGAGTTCAAAAATGCAAACAATAAAACTGCTACTTGGGGTCAAGGGTTACACTCACACTCAAGAAGGACAGAAAGTGAAATGAGAAAGACACTGAGAAGTGCATCTGTGAACAAACAGAGACAAAAAGTTAAAAAGGTATCAAATCACTCGTTCACTCACTGAGTGCTTCCATTCTATTACATCATATATGTTTAAATGAGCTGACCTTTTCTTTTTTCAATCATTTCAAGATAACAGTGAGATTACAAATTACCGTATTACTTTGATGGTAATAATATGGAAAATAGTCTCATTAATAATAACGAAGTACGGACAAAGCCAGCTTCATTACATCTTGATCAAAGAGTAATATAGATGCAATCATGATCACAGCAAGTTTGCTTGTCACCTGATCCGAACAAATATAATGAGATGAAATTTTATTGCTTGCACGACAAGCAGTAAAATTGTACGACCCGATACTCATGACTGGAACTATTATTTTCCATAACAATTGGTATCAAACGTCAGAGCTCATTTTTGAGCTCCAATTTCAGGCAAAAAGCAATACTGTCGCACACTTTGACAGACTAAGCCCAGAATGGTCAGGCCCTAAGAGGACACAATATTGAGGCAAGTGATTATGCTTCTTTCAGAATGGCTAAATATACTATTAAGAAGCAAGACTTATGTAATGAATCTGAAAAATGATTCCGTTTATTAAGCAATGACCTTTGATAAACATCACTAAAAATTTAAATTGCAGTGGAAAGAATTTGTGGGGTGGAAATATGTGGCCAATCATAGCTCCCTGACGACTGTTATTCATGTTATCAGGAAGATTAACAAACTCTTCTGAGTGGTACAGTGTAAACAGTAGCAGACAACCCATTTGGGTGCAACTTGATAAGATAGAGATGTTATCGAATGATCGCAATACTAGGAAGTGATGCTTTCGTTTTTTCAAAGTCTCTGTTAGAACCAAACTGGTCAGATCAATCTACAAAATTTAAGAACTTTCCGAGATCAGTTTCGAGATTAATCACTGTTGGAAATCATTCTCATATCATATCGCTGCCAAGTTTTTTCAGTTTATAGTGACTAGAGTGGAAACTCATTTTTTCACTAGTTCAACAAAACTTCAGTTTGGTTATTTTTGACTTTATTTAGTTCTCGATTTCGGCCACTCTCGGGAGTAACTCACGAAGTGATCTCCTGCATGAATTAAACAGGAAATTTTATGCTTAATGAGGTACACAATCCAAAAAGCAATCATAAATGAATAAATCTGAATTTAAAGAAATGTTGCAAATATCAAAGTTGACCCGGAGCACTGTTTATGCTTTATGCTTACATGTATGGTCGTGCGGGCCCTGTTCCTCTCTTTGTCTATGTGTCTATGCACACCCCTGTAAATAAATATCCTTCAATTTCTGCACACGTGCAAGCACTTGTGCAAACTTCCACTTTGTATAGAGAGTTTCCTTTACGATACATTGCATGGATTCAATAATCATTGATCTATACGTGCACAGCTGCTAACTTGCCAGAGTAACAGTTTTTCATCATTTCTTTAAGAAAATCATTTTCTAGTTTTAATATTTTCTTAGGTTATCCAGTTAGCATCGGAGGTCAGCAAGTCTGTATTCTCAAAACTGAACAGTGCAGATGTAAAAAAGAAAAATCATTTCTCGGGGTTATTCTATTTCGAAAAATTGTCTTTATTAATCAAGAAAGTTTAACTTTACAAAATTGGAGAAATCAATCCCAGATATTTTATGCTGCTATAGTTGCAGTTAAAGCTTTTTGATTAGTATCATTGAAATCCTGGTTTGGTGACTCTTAATGAATTGTCATTGAAATTGTTCTAGATTACTTTCTAGTCGAAGTTCTTGTAATGCGTTGCATATCTAATGATTTGTCTTTTGTCTTCAAAAAATGGCAGCAACGTTTTGTCCCTTGTGCTGCCAACCTTTCATTGTCATTTTATACTTCGATATTTCTTAGTATTGTTAGCACTTTTTTCGATTTCTTCGATCTCTATCAAATTGAAAAATTCAATTATGAGTGAATTGTTGCAACACTGCAGTATTTTGCCACTATTACTGCAAACCTGTTGAATTTTTCTGTCGTTTCTTATTGCATATATAAATAGTCTCATTATCAAGCTCTTTATTACAGATCTATGAAATATGGTTCCTGCAAAAATTCTTGTCATAGTTACACTATCAAACAGCAAATAAGCATTAACTAAGCTATCGCACTTGTATTCGTTATTTTTTGAAAACCTCTAGTATTCGCTACATCTTCAGAGCGGTATATTGTGCATTTTAACCCAAGAAATTGCAGCAGTAACCTAACTTCCTCTTTCATTTCTAGATGTTTTTGAAAAACTATAGGTAATAAATCATCGGAATTTCGATTGTAAACAATCAAGCGAATGTTTGAGACTCGTCTTCGTAAGGTAATAGAATTTATTGACGGTGAATACAAATAAATGCTAATTTTAGGTAAAATTTATTGGTGTAACGCTATTAATTCGTTATTATTCTTTGCATAACGAGTAAAAGCTGCTATCTGACTAAAGTACATGTCAGAATTATAATAGAATCACTTATACGTATTAATAACTAATTTTCAGTCAACACTTTTACCACATTTACCATTACTTCAAATAGACCCTGCTTTTTAACCCTTCAGCTCTACCACTACTAATTTGTTATTATTCTTGATGGAATTTAACAATGTTTTCATCATTTCTCTTTTATAAGTCAAATAAAACTGATTTCCGATTCAAAAATCCAAATATAATTTACACACAGAACACCTGCTTTCAGCGATCGATAATAAAATGATTTTTCGGTGTGTTAGATCCGATGTTAGTTGTAACCAAATTTCTGTCGAGGGTTCAACTTGAAAATGTCACGCTATCTGTCACTATAGTATCCCTCAATATATGATAATTTACAAAGGAGAAAAGCAATTTCGGAAATATTTCGACAATTATAACATGTTTTAACTCTTAATTTATCAAAATCTTGTGAACAGGCAATGATTAATTGCTAAAGTTAAGCATAATGCCACCCAAAATTCAAATATCTCATGATTTAGCATGGAATTTAAATCTGAAAAAATGTAGTAATTTCGAGTTTGTGTATCTGTGAATGTTAAAATGCAAACAAATATTTCATCTATAACATCAAATGACCATAAAAAATGCTACTTTCTGATATATACACTGAAAAATATGTAAGTATCAGCAAGTCTGATTTTGGCATATTGCAAGTATATAAGTTATGAAAAATAACCATTTTATTGGATGTCAAAGCAGTCTTCAACGATAATTCAATTGAAAAATCATTATTTATAGAGACTAAAGAGTAGAAGTTGCATTTCCTTTGCAAACAACAACCGTTTTTCTTTTTGTTGCTAAATTAGTCATGAAATGAGGCTAGCTAGCTCTGTCCAGGTCTAGTTTAACCACATTGTAGCATCACATATTGAGGATAGAATGTGAACGGAAAGAACACTTTTTTCTTGCAACTATTCTCCATAACAACGACCCTGGCAAACGAATAAATGCTTTATATTATTCGAGGAATACTTGCTTTCATTTATAAAAATGACAAGTAATGATAAACATCATGTGATTGTGACTTTCAACTTAGAAGCATTAAAAACACGTTAACATACTTTGAGTGAATGGTATTTAAAAGCATGGAATGGAAGATGGAGCAAATTAAGTGTAAAAACCAATCTTCAAATAAATAAAACCTATCTCCAAACATTTTCAAATGCATTAAATATTATTGAGTTTTCACAGAGATAAATTGGTAATGTTGAAGGCATATTTCAAGAGATTGTATGCAGATTTCTAGCAAAATTTACATTGGTACTTCGTGCATTGCCTAAAAAAACTTTACGCGTAGAAGTAAGCAGTCAATTAATGAATGAACCGAAGTGGAAGTTATGTCAAATATGAAAAAGAGGTAGTATTCAGAAATTTTTTACTTCAAATTGATCAAGTTGTCAATTTCAGATGTGTTGTTGGCAAGTACACAATTTTAGCTCAGCTTTATATAAATACTTTAAGATATAATAAATGATTGAAGTTGAGTATAAAATAAAGCGCATGGTTGTGTAAAACTGCATGCTTTTTGTAAATACCACCTTGATCAGGATTCAAAAGTTAGTACTCAAAAGGTAACCTGAGTTTATTTCAGTGCAGAATGTCAATACTTGCATCTTGCAGATCATTAGTACGAATTATCTAAGGTTTATAAACACTGATTATTTCTTTACAGAAGCGATGCTGTGCATAACTATGTAATCTACAAGCGTTTTCAGGAAATTAGATTATTTCAAGTTAAAATTCAGTTCGCGCTCCTGCAGGTACATTTTGCATTGTTTAGTATTTCTGCAAGCCACAGTATTGATATAATATATAAGCAGTAAGCATATTCATGTTTTCTCTATTGTTAACACAACTACCAACTGATTTTCACGGAAAGCAGAGCAATCTAAAAAGTTGAAACTATTTGTTGCACAACTGAGTTCTTAAGATGAAAAAACAGATCCTTGAAAAGTTAAACATTTTTTAATAGCAAGAAGAGGATTTCATTAATGATTGTGTGACTATTAACATTTAAAAATTCACACACTGAAGTAATTAATTCATCAATAGAAATGTTTTTCGTATTTATATAATAATACTAGCAGAAATTTAATTTTTACTTTGATTTTCTGCGATGATAAAAAAATTTTCTAGTCGAAAAAGTTGGTGCTATGCAAATAAATCTGATTATAAGCAATTTCTGAAGAATATTAGACAGTTAGGGCTTTTGTGGTGACCTTTCGAAATGTGAGAAAATTTGCATAATCTCCAAGGATTAGCAAGGCGATGCTTGTCGGCAAAGTTTTTGTGAACTTGTGAAAGAATAATTACTAGACTGCATGATTCATTTTTGCTCGCAAATAGATTGAATTGTGTGAAGTCTTGTTTTGGATAAATAGTACTCTAATGTGATACGAATTCCTTAAAATGATTTTGTAGTTAACTTGTATCACGCGCTTCAAATGAAAATAACTCACATCAGTGGGTTTTAAGTCAGTATTTGCATCATCAATTCAATGTTGACTCGAGCTTTCATGAAAACCTTTGTCATTTACACGACAAACAGTGAGAACAAATAATAGAAACAATGACAGATTCATCACTTTAGCAAGAACGAACTATCTAGGTTATCAATTTCTTATTAATCTAAAATCCAATCACGGATTGCTGGAGTTATATCAGAATACAAATTCGCATAGTGCCAGCAGGAAGATACAGTGTTGTCGAAAATATTAACTTTATGTGTAATACACTGACATCAAATCGTATTCGTCTGCTTGTTTGTTTTCTCATCTTTTTCAATTTTTTTTTCGTTGATATCAACTATGCAGTTTCTTCACTGGGATGTCAAATACTTACATTGAGTAGAGTCAGTAGATATTGACCTGAAAGCAAACTGAGATTTGCACTGTAATGTACACCGGAAAACAATGAGTCTTGGCTGTGTCTCACAAAGGCCTGCTGAATTGAAGTGACTTGCTATGCTTATCTAAGAGAAGGAGGAATTGCAATATCGTTCTTTCTGTCATATACGCAATTGTAAATTATCTGCCTTGTAGCTTTGAGCGTTGAATCGCTTTGTCTACTACTATAATTGATTGCTTGTATACAATATTCTTTGTTTGCGTCCAGTGCTTCCATCCAATTTAACTCTCTCCGAAATGGTTTTAGTTGCAGGGAAAATGATTCATATATGTGCTCGTTCGGTTATATCGCTGATGTAATCGCCCAGTTTAAAGCTCTTTCCTGACTTTATTGTTAAGATAGTAGCAGATTCAATCTCTGCTTACCGTTTGCTAAACTTATCAAATTTATATTACTACTAACAATTATTTCCACTAAAGTAAATGCCAAGGTACTCTTTACTTACATTTTATTCATTATGAATAAATTGCTATAGCTAATTACAGTCTGAGCATTAATATCACAACAGTGGTAGTATCTAATT
>UYYF01004286.1:155207-170826 GCA_900618365.1 Thelazia callipaeda | reverse complement strand
CATTATTTGTATTCTATAAATTTATCAGAACGTTATACTACTAGTCGTCATTATATTGTATTATATGACGTTATATGTTGAACGATCATTATTGTATTATACTGTCTGCATTCACTACCACACTAAGTTATCAATGCACTGTATCTATACGACAGATCAGATTATATCGTACTGTAATCAACATTGCATTAATGTTTCACTAGTTTGCAACAGATGAAGTCAAGTAAAGGTAAACGTTCAGAAGTATCAAAGCATCAACAGAGTTCGGGTGACGATAATGACCGAGAAAAGATGGAAGCCACTATTTTTTTACTTCACTGTCAGGTACTAAAACAACCCCTTTGACCTATTCTTTTGCATCCGTTTGAAAATTTCGCTAAGTTTTTAGAAGCTTATCAGAAAATTACGTACAATAAATATGACAAATCGCAAGTACAGATAGACTTTTATGTATCATTTCCTTGCTAATATATTAATTTAAAAAAATTTATATTTCATAATTTTTATAAAATTTGAAAAAATTGTAAAATAATTAGAGTAATTAAAAAATAGCTCAAAAAAGTATTAACATTGTTAATATTAATTATTGCCTTTTATTAATGCTTAGCAATGTAAAAAGAACTTTCTTCATTGCGCACAACAAATTTCATCTTAAATTAGTGGTAGTAATTTTGTAGTACCTTTTTCTTCGCATTACTATGAGTGTGAAAAAAATTTCATCTTATATAGCTATCTGAATCGTTGAAAATACTTTAGGATAATCTGTTAAGCAGAGGAAATGTTAGAAACAAAATAAATGAGTTAATAATTGAGGAATGTATGTGAATTGTTTCTTGTCGACTGTACTCAAATGACCAGTCTAGGGATGGATTACCAAGCAGTACACGGAGGAGATACGGAATATTTACTTGAATCCATTACAAGCGCTATTTGACAGAAAGAAGAAAACTGTTGGTAAATTATCTTTGTTTTATTTTTTAATCACTTTTAAAGCTAAAAAATTTGCTGCGAAATTTGACAGTGTGAGAAAATCTACCATAACAACACATTATAAAAAAGATTAATAAATTCGCTATGCTTCTTTTGCTTCTTTACTGACTTCTGTTGTGCTTTTATCTTACATCTTAAACATGAATGACAGTAGAATCCAATAATCTTGCATTTGTTTTTCAGAATCTATAAGCAAATCAGTTGAGTCTTCTAGTAATCTATCATCCCAAAAAGCAGCTGATGATAAAAAGTCTAGTGATACTGAACGAGATAACTTTTCAAATATGGATAAAGTAGCTGAGAAGCTACAACGTTCGTATTATTCAATATGTTATGAATGAATATATTAAGGAATTGTTTTATTCTTTAAAAAATCTTTCATTACTTTAATATGTTTTTTGTGTAAAAAATTTTGCCTAAATAAATTTATTTATAATAATTATTTTATATCTCAAAAATCATTCAATTTTTACAAGAGCGAAAACATTTACAAGTATGAAATCAAACTATTGACTACTTAGCTCTAAAAGCATTACGATGATGGAGATCGAAGTTCAAAATCCTTATATTAATATCCTTCATTTTCAATTTTCATCCAAAAATATTCGCAAGTACTGCAGAAATATTCGCAAGTATTGCAAAAAAATTCGCAAGTACTGCTATTCAACTGTTAATCATTCAAAAAAAAAACTTATAATTTTGATTATTTTTGCCAAAATTTATGAAAAGAGAAGATATTATTTGCTTTCAGAAGCGCTGAAAACATTGCAGCGAAGTAATGGAGAAATACCACAAAGTTACCGACCAGTGGCCCGGGAAAAGACGGTTTCACTAGCAGATTGCTGCGCACTGTTTCGATTAAAATCACTTCTTGAGGCGATGCAAGAGCTAAGTGATATACAAACGAGCATAATCAAGTCATTTTTTGATTGATAAGCAAGGAGATTTAACATCCATCAAAATGACCCGTGACTTCACTTCTTGAAGTAACCTGAAAGCTAACTGATATACACAATGGCTGAAGCTCTGAACGAGACAAGATGATTTTAAGAGATCAATGGAAATTTTTTTGTATTTTAATAAAAATTGAAAGCGCAGCGGAAAATTCATTTCTTTTATAAAAGTGCTATTGAAAAAATTTAGAACCAAAATTACTTTCCATTTTTGCAGGTCTTTTTTTCACTAATTATATAATCATAAATGGATGTCATTTAGCCATGATAACGAACTGTTAAGCTTAGAGTACGATAAGTAATTCCATCATAGTAATTCATTGTTTTTGATCAATAACTCATGGAGTTATGTATTGTACTACTATAAGTTAAGAACTGAAAATCAGTTTGGTAATTAGTTGTGATCAAATTTGATTGCAATTTTGCAGATGGTTTGATGCTAATAAAACAGGTATCGAAATACACAAAAAATCATTCAAAAATTTATTAACAAATGCTCTCACAAATTTTGAAATGACGCAAATTCTCACAGAACTGTTTGCTATTAAAGAAATCTCACGAAAGGATATTCAAAAAATGAAAGTAAGTTAAGTCGTATTGAATTTCTGATAGTTCTGATTGCAAGGATTCAAAAGTATGTATATCTAAATCATATCTTTTTGGGAATGGTATGTTGAACATCGAGAATGTTCATTTTCAATGAGTGAAAATAATTAACCTTCTTCAACTACTGCAAATCTTCAGCCCTCGTATGCCAAATATATCCGTCCAAGTTCAAACTTCAGAAATATCGCGCTCATTAATAAGCCGCCTGAAAATGGAAATTTTACAAAGGAATTTATTAAAAAGCTTGAAGGACAGATTAATAATTTCAGGTTAGCGTTTTTTCATTATGTGTTTACTGAAACTGTGATACGGAAGCACTGAAATGTATAGTCAGAGTTTAAATGAAACGCGCAGTTGTTAGTTGCTCAAAACAGATCTGTTGATAAATCAGGAGAGAAACGTTTTTTAAATATTAGAAAAAAGCGAACATTACTGGATGAATTCAAAACTTTACATTAATTGGAAGTAATTAAATTTGTGGTAATCAGTTTCAAGCATTATTTTCAGGACAATAGTGTATGAAATAGCAAAGAATCTTGGAATCATAATCGAAACAATCGTTGCAAATGTGAAAGATCACCACTTGGAAGTAAATACCAAACAAGTAATTAAGTTTTCATCAGTGAGAAAGAAATACTTATAATTTATGCATTAAGATCGACAACTATGCTGTAAACGTGGTAGAAATTAGTAATAAAACAATTTACTTTAATGACTGTGTGGAAATACAGTTCTTTACATAGGTGGCGATGATTATTGATAATTTACCTCCAAGATATCGCTTTTCTGAACCACTTAATCACCTTGCGCCATTTACAAAAAAGTTACTGGCTAACTTACCTCCAGATCTAAATAGTGGAAATTTGTTCGGCAGTACTGTAAGTACTTTTCTTCTTGAAGATTTTCTCAAATTTAATATTGCATATTATAATTGGGTTTCAATTACTCAGAATGTATTTCCTTTACAGGCTAATACACCGCTCGGTAGTACCGTTGTATCGGCATCAGTAACACAAAAATCACAAAGTTCCAAGTCAGGCTGAGGGGAAATACTTTGTATATTACAGTATTTGCTCATTCCCCACCGACAAAAATATCTGCTGTATTTGATTTGGGCAAATAACTTTGTTACCAAAATACAAATGCTAATATGCACAAATTAATATACACAAAAACCATCTCGAAACCTAAGAAGAGTAGTAAAGTTGAATGCATAAATGCATTAAGATGTGCTCAACTGTTATTTCCTATTCATTTCTGGAAAAAATTGTTAAGAACTTTAAAATATTCAGAAGAAACAGTTTCGTTTTCCGCAAAAGAAATAATTTTGTAATGATTAATTCAGAAAAATTAATGCAAGCGAACGCCAAGTATAATGTTTGTGAATGAATTTAATCATATTTAATCGCAAAAAAACCGCATTCCTCCGTATATCTTGTATCTCGAATTCAAACATTTTTATTAGAAGCGTCAGCAGTAATCAAATTGATTACTTGTATATTATTGTGATTTTGCCTTCAATTTACCGCCAAAAAACTGGTCGTAAAAAAAATTTGAATAATAGCAAACGGTGATGGTTGTAATTGTGAGAATTACTGCTACTTGGTACAGAGATTCTGACACATTTAGATCGTATGCATTGAGATGAGCGATTACATCCTGAGTAAGACTGGGCTTTTGATGTGTGAGATAGTACATTTCACAGTGAGCTGACATGAAGTGATTGCAAAACATGACTTCTCGTGTTGCAAATAATTTTCGTCCGAAGCTTACAAAAACGTTAGTAGTGCAAATTAATTGTTTCATGTCCTGTGTGTGGTGTATAACGCTTTTTTCTTGAATGAATCATAAATGTTCAGCACTCATCCTGTTTTCACGTGTTTATTGAATGGAGTACGTTGGGAAGCTGTAGGCTTCACTTCCTGAATTACCGGAAAATTACTGCAGTGTCAGATATAATTTTGAGCAGCGTCTTTGGCGTCTGTGTTATATATGTGAACGATCTTGTTGGTAATGTAATCAGAAGGTGGATGACGAAATTAAGAATATTCTCAGTTGAAGTTATCTTTATTAATGTTGAACTTGCCAGTAATGAGTTAGATTGATTTTGTGATAGTATTAATTTCCAGTATGGGGCATGAATAGTAGCGAAAATGGCATCACGAAATATTGCGTGGAAGGCTCCAAAATATTTTGGTGTTACTGTGGGCTCAGGAAGACAGTTCATTGCATCATCTTCCGCTGAAGAGTCACGTAAAGGATCCAAGAAAAAGTTTATTGATTTATCCGTATATCCGGCAGGTGATTTCTTGATTCTCTTCTCAGATAACTATTCATTCCTCGACAGCCTTGATACACTTCATACAGCTTATGCTTTCCTTGTCGATAGATGAGTACATCTTTCTTTTTTTACTTTCTACAATAATTATCCCATGTTTAATCTAAAAAACTTTAGTTATTTTCCAGAGAAAATCCGTAATTTTGGGATAGTAGCTCACGTAGATCACGGTAAAAGTACACTAGCAGACCGGATTCTGGAACTAACGGGTGTCATAGGTAAAAATGATCACGCCAATCAAATGCTTGACAAACTACAGGTTATCTTTTTTTACTGCGATTTGTCATTTTTTTGCGGCCTGTTGTTCTTGATGTACTAAGAATATTGTTCTTCAGGTAGAACGTGATCGTGGTATAACGGTAAAAGCGCAGTCTTGCTCTATGTTTCATAAGGTAAATTACCGATGATTAAATTTTTTTAATGTTTAAAATAAAATGATCGTTTTTCTATATATTTTTTATACTTAAATGCTATTTGCTGTTCTCTTGCGGAATTACTTTGTTTCAGTATAGAAGGCTATAGTTAATAGCTAACATTTTTTGAAAAATCCTCTCACTAAACAAGTAGGATAAGAAATTGGCAGTTTTTCAGGATTACATGTTAAATTTGATTGATACTCCTGGTCATGCTGATTTCAGTTTCGAAGTCTCGCGATCACTTTCTGTTGCTAATGGTATCCTACTTCTTGTTGCTGCTAATCAGGTTACTGATAAAAAATATAAGCTGAGATCATTCGATTTTGTTGATCGTAGCCATTTTACGTAAATATTCAAATATTTCTGAAAGAAAAAAGATTTTCAGGGTGTACAGGCTCAAACAGTGGCTAATTTTTGGCTAGCTTTCGAAGCAGGTTTAACAATAATCCCAATAATTAATAAAATTGATCTTAACAGCGCCAATGTTTCACGTGTGCGTTTCGTTTTCACTAATTTATGTTTTCAGCAGTGCTTGTATTATAGTTTTTTCCCTCAATTTTTTTCGTTTATTAAACTTTAGGAAGATTCTTGAACTTTCTATTGCTGATGGGGTCCTATATCTTATTAATTATCAAAAATACTTTGTAGTACCACACGAAGTGCTCTAATGATTATATTTTGTGAATGCTGTTTTGTGCATTTTCAGGTTGTAACACAAATGGGAAATCTGTTTGATTTCTCACCATCAGAAATACTTCATATCTCAGCCAAAAATGGTACAAATACTGACAAAGTTTTGGATGCTATTATTGACAGGTTAATTTGTTTAGACTGATTCTGAGATTATTTTAACTTCCAAATTAAGTTGTTGCAAATGTTAACTGTTGTGTAAACAGTGATTATATATTATTTTGAATTCTTTTTAGGTGTCCACCGCCTAAAGTTGAATGCAGTTCATCTTTTCGAGCACATATATTTGATTCTTGGTATGAAACTTATCGTGGCCCAGTAATTTGCGTAGCTGTTCATGAGGGCTTTGTTTGCAAAGGACAAAAAATACGAACCTATCATACTGATTGTGTTTACGAAGTATTAGAAGTGGGCATCATGCATCCTAATATGTATGAAGTGCAGGTCAATTAGTTTAGTACCTTTTTTCTCCTTATTTTATAAATTGGATTTTTTTAGCTTTATTCTCAGTTTTATTTTATTGTCCTATCAAATTTCTCTCAAGGTAAATACAGTTGCTGGGTTTTTGCCCGGATTCTTTCATGTGTTTTAATGCAGAAGTTGCTTCAGCGTTTGTATGCTGGCCAAGTGGGTTACCTCCTAACAACGATGAAATCTGTCCAAGATGCTCTAGTAGGAGAAACATTATATGATCCCAGCTGTGAAAAAGATTTGTTGCAACCAATGGCTTTATTCACGGTTCGGATTTAAGTTATGGTTAGTTGATAAGTTAGCATATTTCGATGCTATCTGTGATCTTGTTTAGCTTACCAGTTTATTACTTAACTGGTGTTTCAGACAAGAACTAGATAGAATTGTCATTTATTTTTGCTGAATTCTGAAGAATCGTGAAATTAGATCATTACAAAGTTTTCAGCCCAAATCACCATGCATTTACGCCAGTATTTATCCAGTAGATGGTAGTGATTATAACGCTTTACGTGATGCGCTGAATAAATTAGCGTTGAATGATTCATCAGTTCAAATCCAGCATGATAGTAGTAGTGCTTTGGGAAATGGTTTCAAAATTGGTTTCTCTGGACTTCTGCATATGGAGGTATTAGCTCATCTATAAAATCTGTAGATTTGGTTTTTAATGGGTTAAAGTGAAATTTACGAGATTTTTTTTCCTTATTTTTCAATCTTGTCTTATTGTCTTATATATTTTCTCACAAAAGTAAAACAGTTGTAGGTTTTTTGTGCCAGATTGGAGCAAGAATATAATGCTGATGTTACCGTAACAGCGCCAACTGTTGAATACCGTGCAGTTATCAAAGATAATCCAAATATAATCAGAAAAAGGTTTGTAGCATGTTTAAATCAAAAGGAAGAATATGTATTTGCTTTTTTTTAATAAGTAAATTGGAATTGTCATTTAAGCTTGTGGTTTGTTTTACTCTCATCTAATACAAATCTTACTTTCCAGTTCTTTTTCTAGATACAATGGTCAGCGTATTATCCGTCTTCTGGATGCTAGTCATTTTCCAGCTAACCCCAGCGATGTCGATCATTTTTTGGAGCCAATGATAAAGTTGACAGTTTTATTACCAACTACACATAGCCAGCAAATTGATGATCTCTGTGTAGCTGCTCGTGGAAAGCGAGGTCAACATATCGTGCTAATTTTTTTTCTGAAGAAATCCCAATTAGTAAAAGGAAAATAAACGTCGAATTCGAGAGTCTATTAATTTTTTTTTATTAAGTTGAAAGTAACGCTGTGGATGCAGAAAATACTATGCAGCAGTGGCGATTACCATTTGCAGAAGTGTGCATAGATTTCTTTGAAAGATTGAAAAGGATCACTAGGTTTGTTGGCTATTTATGATAGAAATATTTATTTTATTGGTTTTTTGGGTAGTCATTAAAGCTGCAGTATTTATTAGTTGTCAATCACTATTCATTTCGTTTTTTTTTTTGCTCTAGTGGTTATGCTACATTTAATTATGAGTGGGATGACTTTCAACCGGCAAGAATTGCACTTCTTATGATCCATGTCAACGATCGACCTATTTATGAATTCTCTGAGATCGTACCTTTAAGCCGCGTGAAGGACAGAGCCAAAGTTATAGTTCAAAGACTCCGAGAGGTTAGTCACCGATTCTATCTCACTTCAATTTACGTTGATGAAAGTTATAAAACAAGAAGTCTTATTGTTTTTTGGAAAGTACAAGAACATTTTTGCTTATAAATTCTTAATTTTTCATAAACATGAAATGCCGTAGTACATCAGAGAAATGTTAATATTGTCAAATAGCCATGAAATGGCATCATGATGTTTTCACTGTTGAAAAGAAAATTGTCTAAACTCTTAAAAACGAAAATTCAAGAAATGTGTGTTGTAGGAAATACCTCGTCAACAATATGAAGTGAAAATTAAAGCTACTCTTGGACTGACAAAAAAGGCTCTAACACAAACTGTTATTGCTCCAATTAAGAAAGATTTCACCGGTCGTCTAAAAGGCAACTTTGGAGGTTATTTATTCATTTTCAGTCTTTTATTAACCAAATTTTGCATTCATTTTTATTTTTCGCATTCAATGATTTGCTACATGTATTTTTTTGTATTTATCGGTTTATTGAACATATGTTTATCTTTGTAAAATCATTATTTAGTAAAGTGATATGTATCAAAGGTAACATAATCAGATAATTTGGCAGGAGTCTCAGGTTATGAAATATACTGTTGACTTTTTTGTTTTTTTTAATTACAAAATAGTTGTGGAAAGGTTATAACATTTCATAAATTTGTAGGTGGTGGATGGGAACGGCTTTGTAAGAAACTAGCAGAACAGAATAAGGGGAAGGAACGGATGAAGCAGGTAGGGCAAGTGCAGATTCCTAAAAAAGCATTTATAAATGTGTTAAGAAAATAAAGATTTTTGCTCAGTTTCTTGTTATCTTTTATTTGTTATATGTAATGAATGTATGATAAAAGGCGATAATAATGTTTGAATGGGGAGTAATTTGTCGTGATTATTTAAATATTTGGGTCTTTTTAATGATTAGCTATATTTTGGTCTTTGCAGTTTATTTTTTGAGAAGTAGCTATAAATTGTGGTTTAGCAAATGCCATTTTGCGAAAACAAATGTTGATGAATTGAAATGAAAATGGCCGCATTGGAACCTGAACTTGCCCTGAAGTTAAATCATTGCATCTGCTTCAGTAATTTTTTCTTTGGATATCATAATAGAAGCATTTTATGAACTATTCTGTATTATGAGCATAATCATTATTGCCTGAAAGCTCATTAGAGACTTGCTAGCCAAAATGCTACTGAGCTAAAAGACTTATGACTTATGATGCAAATTATATTTTAGTTGACATGCAGGCTGCGTTGCTACATACTTTAAATGCACATAATTTATAATATTTAGAAGTAGGAAGTTGGTTGTGAAATAATATTAAGTTAATTATAAGTAATTAAGTAGTAAGGGAATGATATCTTAATTTTTATTGAGAGGAATGATAATTTAATAATTAGGTTGTTGAACTGCACTAAACATAGACATGTTTGGCATCAGAGTGTTTCGGTTTAATACAAATTGTACTGTGTGGTAATGAAGTGGTCATGTATTTATGTTGCTCTATTCCAGTAAATTACATTAATTCAATTGCATTGACAAACTTCTACTCATTCCTCTTTAATAATTTGATTTCAAACTGAGTCATGCGTGAATATTATTACACAAAGTGAGAAGTAATTTGCAAGGAAAACGCACACTATACAGTAACAGCACTGTAAAAGAATGAAACGATCTCATTGACGTGAATTAATCATTCACTGAAATGCAGTAGTTAGGAGTATGGGCGTGAACGATCTGGTCGGGAATTAATGCTAGCGCGCAAATGACTTACATACTAACGTCCGATTTAGTACCTATGTACATGTCTCTGAAAATACTAAACAAAATTTCCTTAGACAAATTTCTTAGTTTCTGCCACAAGTGGTCGTTGACTCCTCTTTGATTACATTGTAAATGCTTATGAATATTTGAATCGTAGTAAGGGTTGGCATTTAATTGCGTCATTTTTAAATTTAAAAACAAAAATTATCCACAGTATTATGTTTTTAAAATAAAGAACTGATTGTAAAAGTATTGAAATGGTTAGTAAAGTATTTTAAATGAAAATGTAAGAAGGCAATAGGAGTTTGTATTTTAATTTTGCATACAAAAAACGAGTAAAACTGGTTTTGCAGTGATGCTTTCCATCAAAATGTGTTATTTAAGCAAAACTGCCTGTAAAAAAGTAGTTATAGCACTACTAACGTTTAAAACTTACGTGTTTTATAGTTTCTATGACCTCATAACAATGAATGTAAAGAATGGTCAAAGTGGACAAATAACAAAAATAGAAAATGGCTGTGTGGACATTACGTTTCTAAGAATGATTATCTACTTTTTCAATATTGTATTTTATGTTAGTTTATGCTGCAATTTATTTTACAAAAAAAAATTTCTCAATGTTTTACTAAAGTAAACATTTCAATTTTCTTAATTAAAAATTGAAAAAAAATCAAATATTGTTTTTAGATTAGAACTAATGTATGCACACTTTGCAGATTAGTTCTGCAGCATTTATTGGATTAAGCATTTGGATTTATATCATGAAATTTACAATGTTTGGATCATTTTTTGGTGATACAAATTATGCAAAATGTATCATTCTGTGCTTTATTATCGGATTCGCAGTATTTTTTACAGCTTCTATTGGCCATTGTGCTATTTTCAAAAGGAAACGGTCACTTATGCTCTTAGTTGGTGATACTTTTTGAAGTTTCAATCAACAAAAGTTAAAAAGATGTAAAGTATCGAAAGTAAATGTATTCATTTTTTTGTTTGTAATTATAACTTTTAAGTAAATGTTATTGTATGAGATTTGGTTCAGCACGTATTCATTCATACGTGACTGTTACTTAACTCTTAAATATAATTAATTAATTTATTTATTCAATTTAGTATTTAATTTTGGCACTATTAACACTGCTATTTGGATTAAGTTTATGCATTTTGGCTTATATCGATATTGAAAGAGTCGAAGATAATCTCGGATCAAGTTTACTCATGTCAGTAATCCGTGATTACTCTGACAAGGATGATATTTCTAAGTCACTTCAGTATCTGCATCGAGAGGTTAGAATGATCTTAAGGAATTAATTAAAAACCAAATTGAAATATAAAACGAAATGTTTTAACAAAACTTCAAATTCGAGTAAAATTAACAAATTACTACTGATGCAGTGGAATTTTAAGAAAATTTGAACTAAAATAAGTATAAATCTTTATTTTTGTAATCTAATTTTTAGTTCTAATTTGTTCATTTTGTTTAATTCCACTGTATCAGTCAGTAGTAATTTGTTAATTTGTAATTCATATTTACTTCAGAATTTATTTTAAAAATATTTTTTAAATAATTATATAATTATAACTGCTATGATCAAGGGTCACTGTTGCGGTTCGCAATCTTTTGAAGACTGGCGAAATTCTATTTGGTGGCAAAAAGTGAACAGTGTTGCAAACGTCAAACAGCGTTCTTTTGATTTTGCTGTTCCAGAATTCTGTTGCCGCAAGGAAGGACCAGAGTGTGGACGTCGTGACCACCCTTCCAATATTTATTATGACGTGAGATATTTCGTTAATATTAAATATATTTTTGATAAGAATTTGGTTATTACTTACTTCTTTACCATTGCTTTACACAACTTATTAAGTTATTTATTGTTTTGCACCTCAAAACAAATTAGAATCGACTTATTTTGGATGGAAATTTTCAGGGATGTTTGCATTATTTAATAAAAATAACACAGCAACAGTTATTAATAATAAGTGGTGCAGGAGTAGCACTTACTATTGTACAGGTTTGTTGATACCGTTTGGTACATGTTTGTATTCTCAAAATTTTAAAAAAATTATAATTCCTATCCTTATTATATTTAGAAAAATAATGTGAGTAAAGTAAATAACTGCTATTAATTCATTGTATTTTGAAGTAACCACATAAAAGCAATACAATTTTCAGTTATTCGCTCTCACATTTGCGATTTGCTTTTGTCTCAGATGGTCTGAATTCGGTGAATTTCAACCTGTTTCTGCACAAATTAAATCTAAAGACGATATGGTTCAAATGTATTCTATGTGAATTGGTTCGATACTATTATATTGTAGCTTTTAGTCAGTTATTAAGTATATGTTTATTGAAAATTATGTGATGCATAGAATTTATTAATTTGATTTTGATCCACTAATTTTATTAAAATTACTGATTATGTTTCCAATTATGCGATAATCTATTGAAGTGATCACTTCGATTTATTGACTTCTTTATTTTACCAAAATGCTTAATAACTTAATTTCCTTTATCACTTTGTTCTTTTTAAATAACAAATTTACAAAGCAATGTAATTTCCTCTCATTTACTACCTGCCATAAAGTTGTTCGTCGCCAAGCCATTTTAGTGCTCTATTTTTCATCTTGTCAATAGTCAAAAATAAAGATCCTACTTTTTTATTTACGTCTAAATTATTAGTTACGTGTAGTTTAATTATTTTCTCGATATACTGCATTATTTTGAGACACAATTAACACGTAGTAAAAATATGTAAATTGCACGTTTTTCGTGTCAATTTTAATACGAAAAATTTTTTCTGACAAAATTCGTGTAATTATCAATAAATTTGTTAATGACTTCAGCATTATTTAACATTTTTTTGCTGCTCTTAAATGGGTTGTAAGTTTCAAATGATAATAAGTTTATGCAAGAAGTATTCCACTTGATTTTAATCACCTAGCAAATATGCACGTAAATTGAGGAACAGCTGATCGAATGTCAAATTTTGATAACTGAACTTTAGAATAAGTTCTCAAGTTTTTGACGTGACATCGTCAGCTGACTTTACAGGCTTTGCTCCTATGGATTGAAATTAATATTCTTATAATTGCATTAAATTTTTCAATGCAGCAGATGTAGGGAAGGAGGGCTTGACAGAGAAAGTCTGTCACTTTCAAATTCCTTCATCCGTTAAAATCCACTTTCTGTCAAATTAGCATAACCAAGGTGTCAAGTTTAGTTAAAAATTCTACACATTAAGCGTCAAATATTAATTTAAAGTTTAATATTTTATTAGTTAAGTGGGAAAAATCTAATGTAAATTTCTGCTAATCCAACGAATTTTGCGCTCTTTTGGGTAATAATTGAAAAATGCCAAATTAATTATCTAATTGAAACTGCCTGAACCAAATTGATTTCCTGGAAAGATCTTTTAAATAATACTTATTTCCTAATTTCATAGAAACGAAATCTCTAGGGATTTGAACAAGATAAGCAGAAATATAGCTCTGGTGTGGCAATTCTAACCAGCTAATTAAGTAGAGAGAGTACTGAAAAGTCCTCAGACTACTCGGGGACTAAACTCCCTTGGGACTCTGATGGTGACCCACTCAGCACTTTGACAAACCCATATCTCTCGGGAATTCTGCTTTAGTGTGATAACGTTAAAGCTGATCCGTCTTATCCCTTCCTTCTACTTCCTTTATTACAGGCTGCGAATCCCAGCATATCTTTCTCTCAAGTTCGCTCTCTAAAATTGATAAGCAAAAATTTTGATTCACTTCAATTATTTTAAATATCAAGCAGTCAAACATTCACCTTATCAGTTATGTCCACAAAAAGAAAGCAGTTTACGCCCAAACCATTCAAAGGTATTTCCATTAATTCATTTTGAATTATTAATTTTAAAAATAAAATTCCGTTTTCATACTTTAATAATTGAATAAAAAATTTGTATGCTTAATGAATGAATACTTTTATTAATTCTCGTCTTAGTGTGTGTATTTTATGATTATTTAAGAAGATGTCATGATGGAAAGTTGCAGTTCAAAAGAGGGTCAGGAAAGGTTGCCGCAGAAAAAAATGTTTGTCTTTCATTCTACATTCAGTAGATCAGATCTTTAAGAATACTTTCCTTCACTTATCAATAGTGATTAGTTGAAAAATTTTGAATATTGAACCGTCTTTGAATACTTATAGATCAAAATTGTAATCTAAATCAAAAACTGGACTTCAATTAATGATGCTTTTAAGCAAACAAAAAGTTGGCAGAAAATTTGAGATTCAAGCAACAAAAACAAAGTCTAATCTTGAATATCATCCTGAAGCAGAAAGCGCAAATAACAAAATAGCTTGTAGTTTTTGTGGGACTATTTTCGATAGCATCACAACACTGCAGCATCACACATTACAAAAACATCAAGTATTCTGTTTTCTTACTTATTTTCTGCGATTAATTAATTAAAGAAGTAAGTCAGTAAGTAGAACGTTTGTAAAAACTTAGTTTTGAGCACAATAAACAAAATACTGCTATAATTTAGGTATTTGAAATACTCTGAGTGATTACTGTGACATCTGAAATACTTTGAGTGATTACTGTAGATGTTAATCTATACCAAATTTTCAAGAAAAAATAAAACGATATTTCTAGTAACTAAAGTTGCAAAAACGAACTAAATTGCCATAGGTTTGATTTAGTTCTCTTGCAGTTGTGGCATAAGTCATTTCACAGTAATCACTCAAAGTATTTTAGAGCTTAATAGTTTAGATTGTATTGCTTTGATCTGCACAAAATTGTACATAACTATGGCATTATTACTTCAGTTAAACTAATGTTTGCTCAAATATTAAAACATTTTATGTCTTTTAGCTATTTTGTCATGAAAATGAAACTATTAAGCTAGTTAAGACTAATAGTTATCTATATTTTAAGCAAGCGCAGCAACTTATCAAAATGGAAGACGATAAAGCCAATACCATTTCATTAAATGATAAAGTATACAACTTTGTTTTTATTTTTAGTAAAAAATAAAACAGCAAAAGTAAAATTTGCATAATTTTTTCATAAAGAGATTTCTTATCATAAATACGTCAAATAATTGAAATTGCTTGAACTGCATATTTTACGTGAAGAAAATGACGTGATATTCAGAGAGAGCAAAAAGCTTGATAAACTTCAATTTGAATCAATTCAACAAGATTGAACTTTGATTATTTGATTTAATTAGCATTTCAGATATGCCAGAATAGTAGTGCCATTGCATCGTTAGTTTGTCAACAGTGCGACGCAACACTGCCAAATTTTATTGAATTTGGCTGTCATATGCGAAGTCATTTGATAAATTCTGATCAAAAGCAGAAATGCAATTTTTGCAACGTTGCCTTTTATGACCCTATAGTAATTATTTAGCAATATTTACTGATTAATTAATTTGTAATTAACTAATTAATTAACTAATTAATGATAAATGAATAGAACTGTGTTCATTTCAGTGTTTAAATAATTCAGTTAATTAATTAATATCTAAATAATGCAAGCAGAAATTAAATTTTAGACAATTGACGTAAATGACTAATGCATACTTTTTGTTTCTAAACACTTTCAAATGCTTTCAGGCTCGAATATCTCACCTTGTAGATCATTTCATTGAGAATAGCATTCACATATTATGCAAGAAATGCCCAACTATATCATTTTATACTTTTCAACAAATTCAACAGCACCATGCAGATGCGCATCTTGAAGTACTATATCGTTGTG